>JACEII010000026.1:1611686-1810706 GCA_014332785.1 Antheraea mylitta | reverse complement strand
ACATATAATAAGACTGTAAATGTAACGTGTTTGTACCTTTTTTATTTTTGTGCAAGTTATACTTCGTTGGCGTAACAAGATAAAAATCTTTTCAAACATTTTATCTTTCGCCTTATTCTACATTTGTAGAAAAAATGACACTAACAATAGAAAAAAGGTATTTAATACATTGAGAGTTTTAATACAAAGAAATACAGACAACAAAGAAACAAAATGTTGAGTATAGCTAACTTTAGGGTGTCGGTTTTTAGTGACGGTGTGCGCGCGCATCCTAATAATTTAATCTCATTTTTCCCTAACGCGCCAAATGAATAACTTCCAAAAAACATTTTCAAGTTTCAAGGAATAATAAAATACATTAAAATCATTTTGGAAATGTCTGTCTGTTTGTTTGAACACGTATTACTGTAAATACTGCATTCACGCTAAAACCTCACCTCAAATCATAAGGCAATTCCTCGAATAACCTTTAGTCGTGGTTTCATTAAAATCGGTCCACTCTATCAAAAGTTGTTGTAATTTTAATGACGACGCGACTTAAGTACGAGAGAAAAATAGACAAGTAAATGGACTTAATACATTCAGATGATTTCATACGTCACTGTTTTTTTATATTAGGTTTACTCGGACAGAGTCGCGGGCACAACTATTGTATAATTATTTTCTAGAACAGGCACTATGATATTTGGTTTGTTATTAAAGCTTGACAAATGGGTACAAACGTACCAGCCACGGATACCAATAGAAATATTGAGTTTCGCAAACTAATGGAATTAATAGTTACGACTTTTTATTACTTCGCTTAGGTACATGTTACACTTCCTTCCTTCCTACCTTTTTATGCAAACCAGGAAATAAATAATGTAATTTCTTAATGATACATTCCAGAGAACAACGTCTTATACGACGATCTTAATAAAAAGTCATTCCTATAAGACTTTTCTATTGTTCTACTTTCATGCTTATTTGGCATTATTAGCCTATCTTGGTATTCGATGGTAAGGCAATGTGTTTGAAAAATACATTATTGGTTAGTAACCATTTCGTTTTTCCGTGAATTATCTATCTTTCTAAGTACTTATATGTCGCACTATGTCAAGCGATATCTAAATATATAAAAATCCAGTGTCATGATGTTTGTCCGCTATGAACTCAGAAAAACTCAACGGATCTTCATGAAAGTTTGCATCTATGTATATTATAATTTAGTCCAACTTGAGATATACGATGATTTATATTGAAAACCTCGATATTTTAAATTACGAATTAAATGATTGTTACTGTTATTAATTGTAAGTTTCATTAGTTTGGAATAGATGGCGTTTTAAATTAGTTTGTTGAGAGAAAACTGTTGTACTAACTGTTATTGATATTTTATATATGGCGCTGCTATTTAAGATTTTTCTTTTCGTCTTCAGTTTATTTTGTGGTCCACATGTCCTATAATGTCACCGTCCTCACACATTGGAACCGAAATGGTCTCGGATGGTCCGGTTCCAGAGAGGTTTCCTTCCACGAACGACCCGACTGTGGAATGAGCTTCCTGCTGAAGTTTTTCCTGGGGACTACAGTATGGATTACTTCAAGGGGAAAATAAACAGGTTATTTAGGGGTCGGCAACGTGCATGTGATACTTCTGATGTTACAAGCGTCCATAGGCTGCGGTGACCGCTTTACACCAGGCAGCCCGCATGCTTGTTAGCTACCGACGCGACGTAGTATGAAAAAAATAAAAAAATAATGTGATTACTGAGCCACAGCAACGTGTGATCGGGCTTTTTTTTCGAACTGAATACGCTATTGGCTTTACTGGCCTTCACAGCTTCACCGGACTATCCGGGCCAGCTAGTTCATACATAAGTATGTGATTACATACAATACAAAATTATATCACTCGAAAACCGTCCGCGTTAGATTACATTAAAAAACTTAAAAACAATACATCACAGCGTATCGCCACCTTTATAGCCCGGTGAAGCTGTTAAGGCTTTACTAGGCCAATACCGTAGTCAGTAAAAAAACACACCTAATGGTATAATATATAATAGCATATAAACTTTCTTCATGAAGAAACACTCCGGTGTTTACATTATTTCATATAAAACATTGGTAGATGTATAAGATTAAATTTCGAGGAAACGACCTACGAAATTCTACACATGTGTTGTTTATTTTAGAACATATTATTGAACTAGCTTCTTTCTGCGACTTCAGCTGCGAGGAATAGTTACTTTGGGTTAAGGCTAACACGCAGCGGCAGCTCTCAAAAACAAAAAACAAGAAAGTCTAGCAACCCTAAGTATTTAAACAAATAAATCCATTTTTGGCGCCTTCATCAAAGTCAAAGAACAAGTTTTTTTTGCGTGTTATTTAAAATCTACGATATTCTGTAAAATATTCATTGAACTGATATACTTCAAGGGACAGTGGTGATCTGAATCAAATACTCAGCATTTAATTCGATAAAGATTAATAAAGTGTTCATCAAAATAACGTCGCAAATAACACTTACAAAAAATTTCATCAAAGTCGGACCAGCCGTTGCAGTGATTTTGATTTTGATTTTAAAGAGTTCAGCGACATACAGTACAAAAGAAATTTATTCTTCTTCTATACATATAATAAAAATGAAGTATCTGTATCTAATATAAAAAAAATATTGATTGCGTATGAAAATATACACGTTTCTGATAACAAAAATATAATTTTTGGAACGAAGTTCCTTACGGCAGGCTTGGGGGAGATAGGATTTTGCTGCGCGACCGAACTGAAAAAATATTTGATAGTAAAACCGTAACGAAAAGTGCCTGGAATAAAACCGTTAAATGAGACGTGCGCAGGCGCGATAGTCGTATACACAAGCGAGTAGTGTATAATACCTTTCTCTTTCTCCTTTTTTGTAATTATTTCTATTTCTATGTAATTTTATGTTGTCAAACAAAAATAAAGAGACATATTTTGTTTTTTTTTTTTTTTATTCTAGAGAATGGGAATATGCAGGCCTTTAATGGCCTTATATCACTGCGACCAGTAGTGATCTATTGTGATCGCCCCATGTTACTAAAGCTCTCCGCCTAGTCCTATAGTATTCAAGAACAGCAGGACTTTTTTGGCTGAGAGCATCTGTATCTCATCCGGAAGCAAAACATGCTTTCCCAGAATCTGGTTTCGTGTAGGTTTTAGTGGATCACATTCGAACAAGAGGTGTTTGGGGGTCTCATCTGCAATATTACAGAATCTGCACTCTCTTGTGCTCTGGACACCAATGTTGTGCAAATGCTTTTTAAGACAAGTGTCCAGTGAGTGCTCTCACTAAAGCCCGTATTTGATTCCTACCGAGTGACAGGGCCTTATCAGCATATCGCTGGTTAAATGCCCTGATGACCTCCTTGGAATGATTTTGTCCTGGCAAGTTATACCAGAATGTTTTAGCTTCTTCATTGTAATGGTTTCTAAGGGTCAAGAGAGCTAGGCTTTTGGGTATTCCACAAAACGGTTCTGGGCCGATATGTATTCCCATAGCCCCTGCTCTTGCAAGTTCATCAGCAGCTTCGTTGCCACGAATGCCTGCATGCCCCGGAACCCATCGCAAAATTAGTCTGTTTTTTTGTCCCAGACTGTTTAATACAGCCACGCAATTTGACACAAGTTCCGACTCAACTGAGTCTGAAGCAAGTGCCAGTAAGGCTGCTTGACTGTCCGAGTGGATATAAATTGTATGGTTAACGTAGTCTTTTTGCAGATTGATATGGGCACACTCTAAAATAGCGTACACTTCTGCTTGAAAAATGGAGGCGAAACAACCAAGGTTAGTGTGATGCCTAAACTTAGGTCGCTCCCCATAGATACCACAGCCTACGTTAAGTCCCATTTTGGACCCATCAGTATACCACAATAGGCTACCCGATTTCCACGTTATTTCACTGTTAATCCACAAGACCCGTGGCGGTATGTCTACTGTGTAGAATTTTGTAAAATTAGTTTCAGGTATTTTTATATCTGATATCATACCTAAAACTGGAGTTTCTATCACTGAGTCCAGTGTGGATCTCGAGGACAGGGATAGCCATTTCGCTCTTCCCTGTACGTACATTTTGTGCATTGTTGACCTAGCCACCTTTTCTACATGAAGGTGAAGGGGCAGAAGATTCAACACCGCTTTCAGAGCTGCTCCAGGGGCGGTCGACATAGCTCCCGTCGCTAAGATAGACGCTATCCTTTGTACCGAAGCTAAGCGAGTTCTAACAGTTAACTGGCTAGTTTTACCGCTCCAGAGCACGCAGGCGTACGTTATTGTCGGCCTGACTATTCCGGTATAAAGCCAGATGACCAGCCTAGGGTTTAAACCCCAACGTTTACCAGCCAGTCGTCCGCATATACCCATTGCTAATTTTGCTCTCTGAATTGAAGCATCAATCTGTTTGTTCCAAGTTAATTTTTGGTCTATAATTACTCCCAAATACTTGGTCTCTGTTGAAAAGGTAATTGTCTTGCCATTTAAAGTAGGATTTACTAATTTGTCAAGACGCCTTTTCTTCATAAATGGTACCAATACGGTTTTGTCTGAAATGACTTTTAACTCGTTATCGTTGCACCATTTGTGAATGGCAAGTAATGCTTTCTGCATAAGGTACGAGATAGTACTTTGACAGAAACCTTGGACAATCACCACCAGGTCACCGGCATAGCCCTGGGTGTCTATCCTCAGTTCGTCCATCTTATGAAGGAGCTGGTCAACCACCAAGGTCCATAATAGGAGTGAAAGCACCCCACCTTGAGGGCATCCCCTTGTAGTTACCCCTCATGATTTGTGCCATGTAATGTCAGTTTGACTGTTCGATGAGTAAGCATTGCTTCGATCCACTTGGTGATAATGGTATCTACTCTTTTGATCACAAGACCCTGGATCAAAGTTTTTATTGGGATGTTATCAAACGCACCCTCAATATCTAGAAAGGCACATAGTGCAATTTGCTTGTCTTCCAATGCCTTTCCTATCTTGTCTGTCAGACATAGCAGGGCAGTTTCGGTAGATTTACCTTTGCTATATGCATGTTGGTTAGCGTGTATAGGGCTTGTGACCAATATCACCTCCCTAATAAATTTATCAAGTATCTTCTCCAGTGTTTTCAGAAGAAAAGATGTAAGGCTTATGGGTCTGAAAGACTTCGGTAAAGCGTAGTCTTTCTTGCCGGCCTTAGGTATGAATAGGACTCGTACTTTTGTCCACAATTTAGGTATAAATCCCCATGCAAGACTAGCTCTGAAGATCTTGACTAAAGTCGGTGTTAGAATGTCCATTCCTTGCTGTAAAAGCACAGCTTGTAGTCCATCCTCACCGTTTGATTTATATGGTTTAAAAGTTTTTATAGCCCATTTCACGTTCTGTGGTCTTATGATTACTGTCGCTCTACGCCAGTCCTCCAACTGGGGCTTACCCTTGGGAGGCATTAATTCGCTTTGCGACATAGGACTCTCAGAGCCTGGAAAATGGACTGAGGTAAGAAGCTCCATAGTCTGCTTTTCATTAGCAGTAAAAGTACCATCTGGTTTTTTGAGGAGCCCTCTTTGATTAGGTTTGTCCTTGGCTAGCACCTTGTGAATTCTTGCTCCGTGAGGCATATCATTTATTTCCTCACAGAATTTCCTCCAGGATTGTTATAGTTGGTTAGAGCCGCTAGATACGCTTCCCATTCTTTGGTCTTTTTGGCTCTATTAAAAAGGTGTCTAGATTTTTTCCCTCAGTTTCATGAGTTTTTTGTTCCACCAAGGTACTCGTCTTGTTGAGGTCTTTTGCCGTACAGGGCAACTTCGCTCAAAGGCGTCTATAATCGCCGTTGTAAGAGCAGTTGTTGCCACTTCTAGACTCTCAATTGTCTTGATAGATTTAGGGACTGTTTCCAGGTTACATCTTAGGTTATCTCTATAAGATGCCCAATGAGTATTCCTAGAGTCCCTATATATAAAGTTCTCACTTTGTAGCGAGTGTAATAGTTCTTATTTTACATGCCTGTGATCAGACATTGAGTTTTCGTCACTTACGTGCCAGTCAGTTATGTACCTAGCAAAATTTTTTGTGGCGAATGAGATGTCCAGAACCTCTTGTCTAGCGCGTGTTACAAAGGTTGGTTTACACCCTTTGTTTAAAATTACTAGAGTATGAGAAGTGATAAAATCGTAAAGTAACTCACCTCTGTCGTTGATGTTGCTACTCCCCCAACCTGTATGGTGTGCATTGGCATCACAGCCCACCAATAGCTCAGCGTTGTGTTTCACGGCATAGTCCACAACTCGCACAAGCTCTTCTGTTGGGTTGATCTTCTCTCCAGGTAGGTAGGCTGAACACACAAGTAGTTTCGGGTCCTGCCACCCGTCAAGATTAAAGTACGCTGCAACCAGGTCGTCTGAGCAGAGCTCTGGAACAGGTAAAAATTTAGTTCTTTTGCTAAAAACTATGCTAGCTCTGGGCTTTGTCCCACAGTTATGCGCTAAGACGCTCCCTGCGGTGTTCAGTCCCATGACTTTATTTTGGCGCAACCAAGGTTCTTGTATAAGAGCGAGGTCAGCAGTGCCTTCTGCAAGGCACTTCTCCAGTACCGCCGTTGCCGCGACAGCATGGTAGAGGTTAATCTACAGAACCCTCGCTTTACCCTTTGATGACGCTATTATTTTTTACGTGCAGGTGTTTTGCTGGCGGTCGCCCTTCCTGTCAGGGGACGTGAGCGTCCACCTCTAGGTTGGGTTCCGCCGGTCTTTCCCTGTCTGCCTCCCCTACTAGCGGGCCGTGGGTGAAGGCTTTTTTGCATCACTTGTGACGCCAGCCTTTCTCCCAGCCCAGTGGCTGCGGAGGTAGTAGGGACAGGATCACCTACAGTATTTACAGGCAAAGAGGTTTGTGCTGCCGCTTGGGCTTGCTGTCCCTCAATTTGCCATATGTTGGAGGAAGGACCAGCCAGTGGCTTAACCTCCTGATCTCCTTCCGGTCCAGTTTTGACTTTAAACACAATCCATCTAAAGCCAAACATAACTTTGTTATTATTTTTTTGAAGAGTCTGTAGCGAGGGATCATCAAGAGCGAAAGTGACAAATCTTCCTCCCTTTTCCTCCCTCGAATGTAGCACTCTCCAATGTTCTGGGTTTAACTCAGGGTTCTGTAACCGTATTAATTCGAGTGCGTTTTCAAGGGTCGCAGTCTCGTTATCCGGCAAGAACGCTGAGCCAATTGCTGGTTTCGGGAGTTCACTCTCCAACATAATGTATTGGTCAGCCTCCGGCCAGGGTTTTATTTTGGGAGTGGTTTCTGTTAGCCACTTCCTACTCATCTCATCCTTGCATGTGATGAGTATCCAGCCCGGCCGGTGACTGAGTCCCAGGAATCGAGGACCAGCGCCCTTGATTTCTATTTTTAAAATTTCCTGTGTGAGTGCACTATGTACCAGTTTCATTTGTTCCACGCTCATGGGGTCCACATTACGAATCCCCACTCGCGTGGATCCGGCAACCTCACCAAAACTAGGCCTAAACCTGGTATTAGGGGCAGGCTTATGTACCTTTTTGGGGTGTGCATCAGGAGATACCTCTTCAGACCTAATTCGCTTTACCGCCTTAGGTCTTCCAGGATTTTCCACTGGGATTTCGGTCCAGGGCTTTCGGCATAGCATTAGGGCCTCATCAGGGCTAATGTTCGCTTGCACCAGCTTCCGAAACCTCTTCCTTGCGGCTCCTGACATTTTGCGTCTTTTACCTCTTTTCTGTTCAGAGTCCGTCTCCGTGGGCGGTGTGGTTACTAAGGCAACCTCCGATCCAAGGTTCGTCCTCTCAACTGTAGAGGTGGTTGGTCCGGGCGTCGGGGAGGCGCTACCTCCCCCCGTCCCAGATGAGATGTCGTCCCTGGAGTCTTCCAGGGCGTAAACTAGGGAATTTAAATCTAATAAAACTTTATCAATATTTTCATCCATTTTGTTCCCACGAGAAGCAAGAATAATGAGGTCACACACCGACAGAGCTCCGCATATCGGTGGAAGGGCATAAATTACTCTCCGATGTGCCCTGGTATCGAAGAGGTACCGTTAACGACTGAACTCACCTTCAGCCACGCATCCCTCGGCACGGTTCACTTAACATCTTGGATTGGTATGGTATGGTATGGTCCTCTTCGCCAATGGCCAGCAGCTTCCATTTAGGAATGCTGCTGACCACTGCCCAGGGTGCACCACGTGGAGGTGGGACCATCTTCGCACCCCGACATATTTTGTTATTTTAATTGATAATTTAATTTACGATTAGATAAAATTGAGCACGATTTTTTTTTGCAAATTGTGTCGGTCGATCCTACATTAGCCGAAGAAACTTCGTTCCTACCGGGTGTCCCACGATGCCACATTCTTTTAAATTTTATTTTTGTCGCCCTGTCTGTCTGTTTGAACGAAACGGCTGAAACGATTTTGACGGAATTTATGACCTATTTTCACGCGACATTCACTGGTAGATAGCAAACCTTGTAAAAAGTAATTGAGATTATTCTATTAGACTAGCTGTTACCCGCTACTTTGTCTGTGTTAGCAAGATTTTAAATCATTCTTAATTTTTAATTCAAGAAATAATTGTTAGCTTATTGTTTGCAATTCGAGATTACAATTATTAGTAACTTTGAAAATGAGGTCTTCCAAATGAGATCTTAAACCATAAACGTATTACGTAAAGAGTTCCATAATAAAATTTCTTGCAGAACAGACAAGCGTTTATGTTTTGTATACTCACAAAATCTTAATTATTACAGCTATGTATATTAAATGTAAATCTTTATAATAATATTCGAGATTACGTTTTACGATTACGATTACGATTACGTCACAAACTTCACCTCTTTAGAATAATAGTATAGAAAACAAAGTCCTTCACCGCATTTGTTTGTCTGTTTTTTCGCGATAAACTTAAAAACTATTGGACGCATTTTCATGTGGTTTTCATTAATAGATGATTGACAAGGAAGGTTTAGATATATAATTTGTCAATCATCCGTGTAGATTGGTTGAAATGTAACGATAATTGTCGGAAGAGTCGGATAAAGTCAAACCGTCTGGGATTTTACGTCCAAAACGCTGCTTAATCCCTTTCAGATATAACAAAACAACTGAGATAATTAATGACGCAGACGAAGTCGGGAGTATCAGCTTATTTACTATATTTTAATATACATAAATTAGCGGCAACTTTTAATACAAATGAACAAACAATGTTTTAGATGAAATTCAAGATTATCTGATATTATAATCTACATTGAATATGCATAACGGACGCCACTATTCCATACACTAATGAATTATAATCATATAATATTACTAGCCTCTGTCCGCGACTTCGTTCGCGTGGAATAAATACACTAACACGCAGTAGTTCTCAAAAGGAAAAAACATCCCAATTTTGAAACATTTTTCATCTGTGCTCCGCTCCTATTGGTCTTAGCGTGATGATATATAGCCTATAACCATTCTCTATGAATGAGCTATATACCACTGAAAGAATTATTCATATCGGACCAGTAGTTTCTGAGATTACCCCCTACAACGTCATAAACTCACAAACTTTACCTCTTTATAATATTAAGTATAGATTATCGAAGTAACCTATAAACTTATTCTGATATTATCTAAGAGTAAATATTTTTTCCTCACGTCGAACTAACTGCGCAGTTATGGACTGGTTGATTAGCTATGTTAATTAATTAAAACTTGATAAATAATTCGCTTAGACTAGACTCATAATTCTTTATCGAATGTTAAATTGGTATTTATCCTGGAAATGAGTCATTGCCGGTCTCGTACATTTGTGTAAATGCATTATTGTTATTCTGTTCATTCTGCTTCAAGGTGTTAATTGTAACAATAATAATGTGTTAAGAAAAGGTATGAGTTAAATAAAATTATGAGTTAGTTCTTGATGGTTCATTATGTTTTTACTAAAGGTCTTTTTAAAAGAAACTAAATTTAATAAAATAAAATGCAATTGTCATCGTTTGACATTATTAGTATGTAGCTGTATTTAAATTGAAAATTAAAATTTTGTAAAGATCTGATGCAGGCTGACTTGTCATCCTTGAGTATTCACCCCGTGTCGAAGAAATCACATATCTATGCTGCTTTTATGATGCAAGCCGGCGAAACATCGTTGCAAATCAAACGGAAGATCAAATCTCCTGAGTAATGTATTCCTGCTTGCCGTGCGATAGGGACCTGCAAACATAACGTAGAGTTATTCTTCCACAGGCCTGCATGACAGCGAGGACTGGCGATGGATAGATTGTCTTTCGATAGTAGTTTTCCTAACTGTACTAAGCCTACCATCAGACATATTGCTACAACAAAAAATATAACAATTACAGTGTTTCTCTTTTAAATTGTCGCGTTAAGAGCAGAGCCATCAGAGAACATTTTTAAATATTTTGCTTCCATTAATTTTACTACTATTAGACGTGTATAGGAATTTCACGAAATTGAGTGATGAGCAGTAGTTTTGACAGGAGATAAATTCATAATTTTACGTCATGACCATACTACGTAAGCATGACCGGCCGTATTGCTCTTGCGCGGTTTGCTTCAGAATAGCGACGTGCAGTATAGGGGTCTATGTATATTTAATATTGATATTTTGCAGTTCAGCATACGTTTTATTGATTAATATATTTTATAATAAATGTATATATTTATTGCCCCGATTGCTAATAGATATGAAAACCACAATATTAATAATTTCAATTAAAAAAAATCCGAAATTAACTATTGCCATTCACTCTAATTAATATTTTATAATATATTATATTTTCTATAATTATTATTCAGAAGAAAACATTTTTATTTCATTATTTTGAGTTTTTACTTTTATTGCCAGTACTTATGACTGTCTTAACTTTTGTTTATTTTAAAATCATATTTAAACATGCAAGTTGAATTATTACTTAAAGAGACATTAAAATCGTCAAATACGGCCGTTTAATAGATCCCGATTTTTAATATATTTTTCTCTTGTCTTGTGGAGCAGTCAATTTATTCAAGAATTTAGTGTAACTTGCGAATGAGTCATCCTCAACCACATAATTACATATATTTCTGTACCTGTTGTACAAGCTGAAAGAATGTTAAATTCTTTGAACAGAGAACTCGTCTAATCACATTTACTAGAGCAGCCATATTGCGTCACTTATTCCAGCTTTCTTGTGAGAATGACCTGGCGAAAGGTGCTGGCAGTCGGCCAATGTGTTGCCACTTTTCAACACTGTCTCAACATTTGCCCAGAGTTCGATTCTATGTCGTAGTATATGCGAATGAAAATTCACCGAAATCCTCCCGGACGTTGGTGACTGATAATTCTATACATATAATAATAATTTAAATACAATGTGTCTGTACTTTTTCGATTTCATAAAAAACATTGTTGCAGGTGGCTAGGGATCTATACTAATATTATAAAGAGGTAAAGTTGGTGAGACAGTGACTTTGTGATGTTGTAGGAGGTAATCTCAGGAACTACTGGACCTGGAAAATTCTTTCAGTGTTATATAGCTCATTTATTGAAGGTTATAGGCTGTATATCATCACGCTAAGACCAATAGGAGCGGAGCACCAATGAAAAATGTGTCAAAATTGTTTTTTTTTCCTTTTGAGCTTCCGCTACCTGTTGGCGTTATCTCAGAGTAACTACGCGGACAAAGTCGCGGGCACTGGCTAGTAAGCAATAAATTCAATCAATTTTAGAAGTATGTTTGTCTGTCTGTTTGTATGGACACTACGTTCATAATAAAACCTCTTCAAGAATTTCGTAAAGCATATCCTCGAGTAACATTTAGTCTTGGTTTAACTAAATCGGTTCACTCTATCAAAAAGTTATTGTACTTTAAATAACGACGCGAGTTAAGTACGAGAGAAAAGTAGATAAGTAAATTAATCCAGATGATTTTATTCGTCACTGTTTTTTTTACTTTAGGTTCCACTCGGAAGGAGTCTCGGGCACACTAGCTAGTGTAATATTAAAAACGGTCTGCGATACTAACGTTCCTATGATGTAATTTTATGATGAATTTATTGCTTTGTCAAATAATATTGTATCAGCTGTTTGTCTGCTGCTATTGACATTTGACGTCAATGCTGACTAATACTTAAATTCTAGATTCATCTGTACTATCGCTCGTCCGGCTTTATATCTTAAAAGATACGATAAGAGATTGCTTCAAATTTCTGGTTACATTATAAATACAAAGTATAACCAAATAATAGGCCACTTCAAACTGAAACATTTTCTGGTCATATTAAGTATGGAACAACTGAAACCTGGAAATCCATTTTTATGTCTAAGATTAATTTACTCAAATACATTCCTGTGCATATTTATAACTTTCTTATTTAATTGTTCTCTTTTTAAATCCCGAAATATATTTCTATGCCCACTTATAACCTTTTTCTTCGACCGTTCTTATTTTAAATACTGATATACATTCATTTGCATACTTATAACTTTTTATTCGACCGTCCTTTATTTTAATCTCGGACTGAATTTTTCTGCATATTATTAATTACTTAAGTCGATTGTTTTTTTTTATCTTTATTTGTGCCAACCAATCTTTCAGATTATTACTGTTACTGTCCTGTAGTTAATAATATTACAAGCGTCGGGTGATTATTTCAATATTCTAACAAGATGGTGGCTCCCTTGTCAGACCTTCCAGTGAGTTTTTGTGGCATCTCAGTCGTATCTCATTTCATACTACGTGGTATTATTTTCCATTCACTTCACTTATGGACAATAAATTAACTATATTACGTAAAACACCACGAAATTTACAAAATATAGAGTCAAATAACACAAGATTATGAATAAAATATAAAACTCACTACATGACAGACTAAAATCCCGCCAAATGCTAAATCGATTGTTATTAATTGAATAAAAAAGGTTATAAGATGGCACGGAGTTTTAAATTCATTGGTTGTTATATTGAGTAGGTATCTAAAATTCAGAAAATCAATAATACGATGTTGTTTTCCATAACACCTCAGGAAATACTAGTAAAACACATAATTTTCTAGGTTATTCACATTAATATCTTCAATATTGACATTTTAGGTTTAAAAGATAAACGAAAGGGTTATGTAAAAATGCTATTTCGGATAGCGTTAATTCTCAAAGCCACCTTTGATATTCAATACCACAATTAGCTGCCACAAAGCTATAACTTACTTCATTGGTCAAATGACTTTAATGTCCCAGCTTTATTCCATGTCGGTATGCATAATTCCGAGCTGTCTGATCCTATCTTCTTTTTCAAGTTAACTGCATAAAGTTATTGATAGTTTTGTTTGTTTTTTTCGGAAAGTTAATTATGATATAACACCTTTACTCTCTCATGGCAATACCAAATCAACCAAAAATATAACATAAGCATTTATTTTTTTATGTCTTCTATTACATTGATTATTATGACGGTTGGTACACGGAACCATTTATCTGTAGAAAAAATTTATACGCTTCTATTTCGCTAATAACTCTCCACTGGATGGCAATGCAGCAATCAGGTTCGGTACAGTTTAAACTTTTTTTTTCGAACTGACTACGCTATTGACCTAGCAAGGTTTTAACAGCTTCACCGGACTATACTCAATTTACATATTCGTTATGAAAGCTGGGATATCTAAATATTTGAACATTGAATTTTGCACAATATTCTTTTGGCTATAAAACTATTTATTTTATTAAATTATAGTACTATGAAATAACGACAAACATGCCTAATATGAAAATACTCATTTCAGAATTAAATTACCTGCATTCCTAAATTTATATTTCTTAGTAGCATGAAGGCGTGAGTTAGGAGAAGGTAATTATTTCAAAATATGCAGTTTTGTTTAATTCCTTTCCTTTTTACTATAAAAAAATATTTATTCCAACAAATAATAATATCACGAAAAGCGTGTAAAATCGAAATATTTACTCCAATCAGAATTACATTGTATTCTCAAAATGTTTCTTGAAAGCACAAGGGCGTAACTTACGAGTAATACATTCAACTTACGCCCTGACGCTTCTGAGATGCAATATTGTTTGTTTACTTTTTTATCAATTTGATTAATCGAGTATGGTTATATATACGTGATAACTACACTGCCTCTATATCATCCGATGTTATTATAATTCAGGACGCACATGCGATTGTTTCCTGGTGTTTTCGTATGTAGTGACGTCAGTCCTGGACTCACGTGAATGTGATTATCGGGCAATGACGACAACAGCTTTATTTATGGATATAATAGCCCCGTTTGGACCTGAAAGCTGATTACGGAGATATCTTTAAAGGTTAATAGGGAATCAAATCGATTTATTAACGCTATGTATTTACTGTGTCTATAGTATATCAGTACATATTATAGGTATAATAAATTCCTCTACTACGTCTCTCTGCCTGTCTGTTCGCGATAGACTCAAAACTGCTGGACAAATTTTTATGCGGTTTTCACTAGTAGTGCAGGAGGAAGGTTTAAGTAATAGGTTAGGTTAGGTTTAGGTTTAATTTGTGTAAGCTTTTCAGGGCGAGAGAACGTACGCCGGGCTCGTTACTTTAGTATAAATGCAGTAGTTATTTTCGACTCACTCATTTTATTTTACTCACAACTTATAGATTCTAAAAGTGTTCTATCAATTTTTGAATTAAATATTCATCTCGTCCTTAAAACGTCATCAAAATTGGTTAAGGATAACTAAAAAATCCTTTTTTCTACGATTTCTAAAATTGTTATTAACAATTCGCGTATCCAAATCAATGTGGAATTAAATAAACTTTTTGTATATAAAATTTCATAAATCAAACAGTTTTTGTAATAGGAACTACCTATAAACAAACACATAAACAATATTGTATTACATATGTTCGTATTTCTCATTAGATTGGTTTGTAATACAATAATATTAGTATGTAATAAAGATATTAGTACTTTAAACAAAATGAGAATCACACTTTGTTATGAAAGGCCGTTCTGTTGTAATAGTTTAAAGGATTGCACTATTAAAACTGAGTCATTCTACGCATTTAACTCTAAAAACATCAATGCATCTATTACACGATACCTTATAAAGTCTGTACTAATGACCGTTGATGTCTGTTATATCAGCTGCTACATCGTCTTATTTTGAATATTAAACAGAGTTTTATATTTTAATCAATATTGACATATATATTCAATGGAAACTATGTCGAAAAACATATTTTTTTAATTAATTAACAAGTTGGAATTTTTACGTATGTTCTGCTTTTGATATAAAGAAAGATAGTTTTTTTTGTATTGTTTTCACTGAAGAACGTTATAACAACGACTGTTATAAGTAACGCAATATTTCTACGCGTTATTTAGCATTCTGTTTTTGAATAACTCATTTCCATAATTAATCTAGGTGGTATAGTCACGCTGAAGCTATAACTGGTTTCAGTATGAATGGGTCGGTTCGTCCGGGTTAGTACCACCCTCTCACAGAAAATCGACGTGGAGTAACAGTGCTTGCATTGTTGCGTATCGTTTGGTTAGTGAGAACGCCGGCAGCCCATCTCCTTTCCTCGCTCTCCCTTTCCTTTCCTTCCCTCCCCCATATAAAGATTGGCAACGCAATTGCAACTTACCTAGTGTTGCTAGTGTCTATGGACAGTGATGATATCATTTAACATCAGGTGAACCATTTGTACGTTTGCCTGCTATGATAAAAAATATAAACAATGAAAATAGTCGGACGATTTTATCGCAAAGTGTGAGTACGTAAGCCATATGTAATACAAAACATTTCACATTACAGTACGATACCAACCAGCAAATTACGCAACAGCAGAATAATCGATAACAGTATGTGACAACAACTATTTTAAGACAAGCTGTCTTCGCGATTTCGTCCACGTCAAACCAAAAAAAAATCAGTGCTTAATAAAATCATCTGAATGTATCAAGTCCATTTACTTGATAACTTTCCTCTCTTAATTAAGTGACGTCGTCATTAAAATTGCAATAACTTTTAATAAAGTGAACCGAATTTAATTAATAAATACTAATTGTTAACCGAGGATATATTTTATGATCGTTTCGACCAGGTTTTATCATGAACATTAGCAGTGATGGATATCCAAACAAACCGACACCCAGACAGACAGACACATAAAAATGATGGAAATGTATATTATCACTTATTCCTAGACATCTGCAACAGTTTATTTTTCGCAAAAATCGAAATGTATGGGAACATTAGATTTATTATATAACACAGTGTTTCCCAACATTTTTTAGCCCATGCCCCACCTTTCTCAACATTTCTATAATTTGTATGCCCCCCCCCCCTCATACATAATTTTTACCCTTTTGAAACCTTTTACAATTGTTTTGTTCCCTTAGGAAATATAAATTTTAGGAAGAAATCACTATGAACTTGTTATCAAAACATATAATGAAAAACTAACTTGGCTTGGCGACTCTAATAACCCAGTTGATATTTTGATAACGTCAAACGAAATTATACTTAATAATTATTTACGGAATTTATTTTAAGAATTTGCTTTTTTGTTAAATTTGTCACCGACATGTAGCATTGCATTTAAATAACCCAAAGCGAAAGGGTTAAAGTCGTGTCGAGTTCATTTCTAAATTGCCCTCCTTAACTATCAAATTGGCCCTCTGTGGAGGTGGACCCTACTTTGGGAAACACTGATATAACATGTATAGATATGGAAGATAACAGTGTAAATAACTATTGGCATGTTCTGTTTATAATAATTTTATAAGCATTAAATTTATTTAAAATATCTAGTTGCAAAGTGACACACTTTTTCTTAGAGTACACAGTTTCTTTCCGGCTAATGTCTCAAGGAAGCTCAAAGCTACGAAACTGGAGAACAGATTTCGTTCCACGGTTTTGTTGTTTCTGAACTATCGTGGGTGTATTCTGTTTTACAGCGAAAGGAATTTTAACGCCTACTCATTTGTAATGATACTAGTGCAGTGACATGAGACTGAGTCATTCGTAATAATTTCTTTATATGATCCAATACACGTTTTCGTGTTTGACTCATCGCCACCTAGCCGTGACTATTTATCATACTCATGTGAGTTAACTTTACTATTTTCTTACGCAATTATCTATTTGACTGTTTTTTATTTATTTTGGTAATTGCGTTTTATAATATTTTTCCCTTATTAATTATAACTTGGTATTCATAAGATAAAATGCATAAGCAAAACAGAAAGTACAGTAAACAGTAGGCACAAAGATTTCAACGGTGTTATTACAATAAAGTTAAATACGTATTAAATACTTGCTCTAAAAAGGTTTCGTACTAGATGCACCGCACTCGCCCGAGACAAGTTCGCGTTATCCTTTTTTCGCAAGTCTAACCTAACTTAACCAAAGCGAGACAAATAAGCAAGATGCCGAACATTCAGCGACCGCGGTGCATTTAAAATTAATCTTTTTAAAGCAAGTGTTCAATACGTATTTAACTATTTTGAAATAACATCGCAAATGTTCTAAATAAAATTGGTCGCTTAGTATACGTTTCAATTTATCACCTCATTATTTAGATCCAAATATATAGATGGGATAAGAGAAGATGATAATGATGATGAAATACTCTAAAATTTATAGAAATGTCAAAGAAATTTGCGTCAAGTACTCATAAATTAATAATTACATATTGTAAAGAGTTAAAATAAAGAAGTCACGTGGCATGTTTTACAGTAAATACTGGACCATATCTTAATTTTTGACAAATATTATACAGTTTTGAATTCGTTATCATTATCATTACATAAAATAAAATAAAGTCCTGCGACGTCTGTCAGTCTGTCTGTTCGCGATAAACACAAAGACGACTAAACAGATTTTCATCCAGTTTTCACTAATAAATACAGTGATTCGTGAGGAAGGTTTAGGTCTATAATTTGTCAAAGTTTTTATTACCAGGGCGGAATAACGTCCATCGGTCCCGCCAATATGGTATAATTAAAACTCCCTGAATATTCGTTACAATAATAAGTGCACGTTATGAACGATGGGGAATTACTGCAAATTGTTGTCAGTGTCAAAATGTTGTCAGTCGTTATAACGAGTAAGATATGCTTACTTAAAAAAAGGGATTTTCTGGTACTGTCATACATTCAATATTAAAAA
The DNA here is from genome assembly GCA_014332785.1 of Antheraea mylitta. Lineage (NCBI taxonomy): Eukaryota > Metazoa > Arthropoda > Insecta > Lepidoptera > Saturniidae > Antheraea > Antheraea mylitta. The sequence continues at coordinate 1,792,520 of JACEII010000026.1, read as the reverse complement.
CTTTCGAGAACATCTAATCGATCCGATTTGTTGGTATAATGAAAAGATATAATAAAAACGTTTATATTTATATTGTAAATTGTAATTATTATTTATTGTTAAATTTTACCGTTCCAAAAGTTTTATTCCAAACAAACCTTTTTGGCCCACTTCGTGGCCCCTAATCATTGAAGGTGGTCTAGTTCAATATTCAAACTCATGTAAAATCCTCTATACTAACAATTTTATTTTGGAATTCTAACAATAATTTAACATATTAGATACCTAAATATTATTAAAATCATTACAATTAAACATTCTGCTCTTATATCATAAAAATAAATCGAGAGTTTAAAGAAGAAGAATAAGAAGTTTCTTGAAAATTTATAAATAGGTTTCCTAACAATCTCTAACATATGGAATAAAACACTAAAACAAATTGTTACAATTTTAACTGGTCTCTACTATTTAATATTTGTGAGAATTTTAATAACAGATATCATTTATTATATTAGTGTGGTAAATGTATTAAATATTTTCACTGTTGCTTGATTTATGAGCTAGATGTATATTTATAGTTCTGGGAAAACACGCGAACTTCCTTGAACAATATGAAAAGTGGGCCTTTGTTCCCATTAAAACCCACATAAATTAGTTTAACTGTGAACGCGAAGTTTTCCCGTACGATTTATTCTTGTAGTTTTAGAAAACTCGTTAGAGATAGTTTTAACAGACTTGAGGAAATCATGTGTTAATGATGTTGATGTTTTTAGTTTTCGTATTTAATTTTTTGATGTATTTTTTTAATGACAATGGTAGAGTATAAAAAATATAGTAATAGTTAGAAAACATATTTTAAACAGCAATCACATCGTCGGCACCCGTTTCAACATGTTTTACTACATATAGCTATTCGTAGGTATCTCCACAAACTTCCTATTTTTTGAAACTTTTATATGCTTCTCCCTTTCTATCTTATTTATATTATCAACCCATATACATAATATTTTATTGGTCTTTCTTTTTTTCGTGTCTCCTATTTTACGGTGTCCTTTTTTCTATATTTTTTACTAACATATGTTTTGTCTAGCTTACTTTTTCTTGTATTATTATTTATACATTTTTTTCATTGTACTTATTTTTATGTTTTATTTCAATTTCTTGTTTAGTATGCTCCTTTCTATATTGTTTTGGTAAACTCCTATGTTTTCTTTTGTATTAAATAACTAAATTTAAATCGCTTTTAAGTATATTATAAGTATTAGCTTATAAGTATATTTTTGGGGTATAAGGGGTGTCAAATAACATCATAAGACTCGAGACACCCCAGCCAACCTCGCAACCACCATGTATATGGTGAAAAAGCACGTAATAGTGATTCGCTTCTGCGGGTCGCGTTTCGGGATCAGCCTGTGCATTAGGGATGTAAAAAAATAATCGATTATTATTTTATTATAATCGATTTTTTATTGTCGTTGTTTATATTCATATTAATCGATTTTTTAAAAACGATTATATAAATTACGCATTTAAATCGATTTTCTTACCCATCTATGCGACGGATGAAAAAAAAACTCAAAATAAATTCATTATTATTTACAATTGAAGAGTGAGCATAGTGAGATAATATATTTGTAAAAATTTAAAATGTATTCTAGCCGCAAAACACCTAAAAGCAGCTGGCGAAAGTATTTTATAACAAAAAAGAATAATACCACATGTCCTGTTCGATAAAATGAAAAATTTTGTAGTGAAACTACAAATTTAAAAAGAACATAGAATGAAAACATCCCACTGCCTTACAAGTAACATGAGTTACTATATCTTATAATGATTGTTGTGGTTCTCATGACAGCGAAATGCCGTTCTAAGATTCTAAAATTAAAAATTTCAATAAAACTAAAAAGGTTTTCTATAAATATCTTATGGTAAACTCGACATCGATAAGTTTACAAAACTATAAATTATTATTGAAATTATTCAATAAATAAATTCTTCAATTTTAATTTTGTCAATCACACTATAATTTATATGAAAATTTAAAAGAAAACTTCATTATTTTGAAATTTACAGTTAGAATTAATAATGTTGTCATTTTGTTAGGATGTTTATCATTTCATTTTTATTACGCTATGATGTATAAAGTACTGAAAATTTCTATGGTATTTAGTTTCTATATTCTTTACCTTGAAAGTTTAAAGGAACATTCACTTTTATTTTGTTTTGAGCTGGTTATTTTTGTTACGTATCATTTTATGTGATTCTTAATCTGATAAATTGTTATTTTGAATCTTTAGGTTTATTATAGGAATATGGAAAGCATGTCTATATTTAAATATTATAAAACTCAATTATTCCAGAAATCGATTATTTATTTTCAATAAAATCGATCTTTGACAAATTGATTATTATTGAAAAAAGAAAAATCGATTCCTAATTAATCGATTTTTTTCCATTAATCTCACATCCCTACTGTGCATATCCAGCTTTTTTGCAGGCCGACATGATAATGGCGACCGGCGATGGATAGTGTGTCAATCGGTGGTCGCTATTATTTTTGGATTGCACTGTGCTTACCATCAGGCATAGTCCAGTCATTCTGTCGTGCTACAAAAAAAAAAAATAGATATGGTCTCAGTAAATAGTTAAAAGCATGTATTATTAATACCTACAAAGTATGTATGTAATCTGTATACATTTTAATCGAAAATTCGAGATATCTGTTTACATGTTTTTTTTTATACTACGTCGGAAGCAAAAAAGTATGAGGGCCGCCTGGTGTAAAGCGGTCACCGCAGCCTATGGACGCTTGTAACATCAGAACATGCATGTGTTGAGAGAAATGAAATCTTTTCCTTATACTTCATCGAACTTGGGATTGTTAGCTAAGAGTATGTATACATAGTGTATGTATTACGTACAAATGAAAGTTCAACAGGTGAAAAAAAATCAAGTTCCGTTGTTGATGTAACCAATTCGCAAATACAACTGGCATAAGAATTCTTATCGAATAGACTATCCGCTGTTGGCCTGACGGGCCTACGTAGCTTCACCGTGCTTTGTTAGAAAGGGCACTAGGCCGAAAATTCACATTAAAATCCAATATATCGTGACTTAGTACGTGCATAATTTATTTTCGTACACACTATAATGTTCTCTAACTCTGTAAACATAAAGCAATCTTTGACGTGAATAAATTGTTACTGGTTATTATGCTTTAATATTATTACGTAATTAAGTTCTTTATTTTCAGAGTCATACATTTTAAATTTGTACCAAAGAATTATATTGTTTTACTACAGGAATTACTTCGGGCCTTTTCGGGAAGTTTCGGCGGACTTATGTGACTGGTACGTGGCTGGTCCACACCGATGATGCAATACCTTTAGGGTTTCTTACAATTCTGGTCAATCTTCCTGGCCGCTCGACTCTGAATATAGAACACAAATTTAGATATAAACGGATTTTATCTTATATAATATGTAGCATCGAGACAATATATCAATTTCAGATCCCTATAGTCGTATTTTAAATTTGTTTTTTGTTTTTTCTCTCGAACTGACTACGCTATTGACCTAGCAAGGTCTTTACAGCTTCACCGGACTACTAAGGCGAGCGCTTAAGGCACTCAGCCGATTTTATATTGGCAACCAGCTCAAGGGTGCACGGCACACCTCGGCTTGGCTGTTGCCCGTTGCATACAAAATCGCGACCTATCTTAGCAAACCTAACTAACTATTCATATATGTTTGAGTTGTTGAAACGTATATGTGTACCAAGCATATCCGCCTCAACAACTCCTCCATGTATTTTTGTCGCAAAAATTGAGAGTTTTTCAGTTTGCTAAGGGAAAAAAAAATACCCAAAAATAACCCTTCCACCAAGATGTGTAGCGTGTAGGCGTGCACGTGTGTGGAGGTGATCGTGTAGTGTTGTGGCAGTGATGTATGGGTGTGTCACCGTATCGCGCAAGCAACGCACTCAAGGGCTCCCTACCGAGGGATCGAACCTAGGCTTGAGTCGCTGCCGTGGGAGGCCTAATCGGGTAAAAAAATTTGTTTTGTAACAAGTCTGAACTTAAGATTGTATTCAGAGCGGCCAAAACGTTTGGCGTGTATAAGTTTTAAAAAGCCTTAGTGTCACACTCAATAATAAGCGTTAGTTTCCATACTTGTATTTTTACCATTCAATGAGAGTACCACTGCTATTGAGTTATTGTTTCCAATTCAGATTATCATTAGTATTGATATTTAACAGATAATGTAAAAGTGTTAATTAAATACAGTTGTTATGTATACTAATATTATAAAGAGGTAAGGTTTGCGAGTTTGTCACATTGTAGGGGGTAATCTCAGGAACTACTGGTCCGATTTGAATAATTCTTTCAATGTTATATAGTTAATTTATTGAGGAAGGTTATAGGTTATATCATCACGCTAAGACAAATAGGAGCGAAGCACCAATGAAAAATGATTCAAAATCGAGATATTTTTCTTCTTGAGAGTTTCCGCTGCGTATTAGCGTTAGCCCAAAATAATTATTACTACGCGGGCGAAGTCGCGAGCAGGGGATAGTTCTTATATAATTATGATAAGTTTTTACCCACTAAGGAGTTAGCCATTACATAACTTACGACAATTTGGTATCAGGATTACATGTATTACCTACAAAATCGTTGTTGATTTATATTATTATTATGATAAAGTATACATGACATTGTTTATAAATATTAAAAAATAACTTAAATTTGAAATGCGCAATACCTTTTTATCTTATAGCCGTCATCATTATTTGTGCTCAGTCGAGCAGACAACAGAAAATTTGGTCCAAGTAATATGCAAATTGCGATTCAGAACCAATATAATAAATTTGTAATAACATTATACGTACAGTAATTTCTCTTCAAATACATGCTAGAGACTATAGATATCCATTTTCATGAAGTACTGTTAAGGGGTAGTCCGGTGAAGCAGTTAAGGCCTTGCTAGGCTAATAGCGTATTCGGTTCGAAAAAAAAGGTTAAGGGCAGTTTTTATCTACATGATATGTACAACGTATGTAATGTATTCAATTGTATAAGGAATAATACTGTATTGTATCAAATAACTTAGTAAATAACACATAATTATATTTGTAAAAAGATAAATATGGTTACCATGGATTATTCTTTAAAGATAAATATATATGCGATTTTTTTTTGTCGATTTTTAAGGTATATACAATTCCGTAGTACATTAGTTTGATCTATTGCTGAAAGCTGTAATAAAATCCGTTGAATATTTTAAAAGAACATACAGCAGAAGCAACTTAATTTTTTACTATATAAAGATATACATAAACGTACGTACGTTTAAAAATGCATTATTATATTACTAAAATTTATTTTCGTCCTAAGTTTTGGTTGAAATCTGTTGAGTAGTTTCTTCGTGATACATAATACAAACAAAACAACAGATAGACAGAATTTGAAAAAATATCACAATGTAAACTCAAGTATTTACAAGTCAAGAATAATTATTAAAATAAAGTTTGGGATAAGGTTTTGTAGGAAACCAAATTTCATACAAAATATTTCCCGAGGCCGAATATCTGAAATAACTACTTTACATTGCAATAATTTATTGTCTAAAAACGCGCTTTGAATAGCATCAATAGCATGAAATGCTGCATCGTTAAAAATAAAAAAGTCAAGTTCACAATTATTTAATTTTGGGTGCATTAAAATGCCAAAATTGTGTTTATCCCAATTTGCTAGTTGGTCTTTAAATGTTTATATCTGTTGTGATGAATTAGCCATTTCGTTCATTTAAATTCATATTAAAAATATTCAAATTAACGCCAAAAGACGAAAGTCAGTAATATTATGATATCATAAATTATAATAATATAATATCATATTTACAGGGAAAAGTTTTTCAATGTTTTTAAAAAATTTTTACGAAGTTGGTGAAACTTAAAACTTGCAATTTACTCGACTTTGAATATTTTTACTACAGAAGCATTACAGACCAAATACTGGCTCGAGTGTTTTTTCAATGCGATGTACAAAAAAGTTATACATGAACAAACAGCAAAGCCTATATTCATTAGACTCTAGCACTTTTTTAATGTTAAAATTCTCGTTTTTCATTTTGAACACGCGTTTAAGTATCCCTGTGTTTCAGACCTAAGGAAAATTCTATTATACCATAGACATGTAACCTAAATAGAAATATTGATAGGATAATTATTAAAAACATAGCTATAAATAATAATTAATGAATCTTATTACGCTTATGGCTTGGAACAAACACGTGAGACATCTCGCGGTCTCGAGATATACATACGTCACATGTCATAAACAGATTGATAACCTGCATTTTACAATAATAAACATTATATCATGTCGGTATGTCAAGTTAACATGATTAAATTTAACACAATTTTTCAAGTATATTATACTCCTCGTTAGTTGTAGTAATTTGAATAAACTATCTACTTTCATTTCATATTAGTTGGTGCCTGCGATTTTGTTCACCTGTGATCTCGATGTTCTATGTAGGGTTGCCAATCGTATAATAGTATTTAGTATCATAGTTCAACACGTAATTGGGTTAGATTTATACAATACTATAGTTGCAAATTTGTGATTGTTAAAAATTGGAGAAAACTACAAAGGATAATATTAGAGTGAAAGTTACTTTGCACTTCCGGCTATTGTCTACTACCATGTCTCATTACAACCAAAAAAAAAAACAGGGACACACATAACACACGATTGAAGTGAAACTTTTCAATTACAGAGAAATATTTTAGGTTAAAAAATGTAAGAACGTCGCAGGGTGGTCGCGGTTGGTCATCATTCAAGTACTAACCACGTCCGAAGATGCTTAACTTCGGTAATCAGATGAGAACTTTTTTTTATATCATAGGAGGCAAATGAACAGGTAGTTCACCTGATGTTAAGTGATTACTATCGTCTATAGACACTAGCAACACCAGAGGAGTCACAAGTGCGTTGCCAGCCTGTATTGGGGGAGATGGAGAGAGGAAGGAAAGAGGAGAGAAGGAGGAGAGGGGTAAAGAAATGTGGGTCTACGGCGTTCTCACAGACCAAACGAAACGCAACAATGCAAACACTCTTACTTCACGTCGGTTTTCTATGAGAGAGTGCTACTACCTCGAACGAGCCGATCAAACTTCTGTTTTCAATACTCTACTCCAAACAGTGTTCACACACATCATATTTCATCACATAAAAAGGGTTGCGGATCAGAATGTCAAACTTCCACATAAGAAGCTTCTCTCAAAAAACGATATGATTTGATTTTACCGAGTCGCTCGCTCACGTCGGAATAGTCAACACCGGAATATGCTCTATGACGGTAGCAAAAAACGTGTAATCGATTATGCACTTTACACATCAATCTCAAACTTATTTTAATTATGTATTTTTACATTTTAAGGATACTGTTATCCACCTACCTCTGGTGTCGCTCGTCATATTCAAGAAGCGAGACTATAATACGACCGTAAAATTGCCACCAGCGACACAATATTAGAGATACGCATTGATACTAGCGCCATTTTATTAAAGATACACAAATAAGAATTATTATTATATAGATTCCAATGAGACATAAATAAGAATTAATATTATTGATTTATTACTTGCATAACATTAATTTAATGGTTATCATTATTTTTGTGTTTTGCAGGATTGTTAATTAATATTAATTCCTTTGACATCCATATTTTGGCCTATAAAAGACAAGATGTCGGTAATATCTACGCATTGCTATGTGAAAAATATTGTAAGCCGTAACTCTGGCAAAATAAAGAGTGAAAGTAACTACGAGGTATTTATTGGCATCCTGACTGCATCGACTATGTCTTATACACTTCCAACAATACATGCTAACAGTGACAACCGACGATAGCTTTAACCGTCCGACAATGTCGGGTTCAGTCGTGATTGATGACGCATCTAATTAGTTTTTGTTGTTTCAGTTAATAATATGTCGTTCGTTCTTTTACTAGTTTCATATATACGTCTTTTAAGTTCACGTCACGGAAATAAAATCGAAGGTATTTCTATTGTTGCGGTGAGACGTTGCAGCGATCAATCAATTCCAGGCGGAAGAGTAACGTCCACTCTAATATTTAATGATAGATTTCCTCAAAGCCTTCATGAATCTAACAAAAAGTAGTTTTTTAATAAAAATAAATAAACGAGATACGTACATTTATCTTTTTTACTTTTACGATAAAATATTATATTTTTATAGTTTAATCAGTAAATATTATAATCAACTAAAAATAGTTAGTAGTCTTAGTTTAACAGGAATTATGTATCGCACTGGGATTAAGGTGGATTGAGTTTTATTTAATTTAATAATGATTATTTAATTACTGTGTAACTATTGCTACAGAATACATAAAGTTATATATCTTTTTTCGACATCGGTCTTAAAATATCGAAAACTATACGAAATATACTAATTAATTAAAACAGAACATGTGTCACCTTTTATACAGTATATTTTAACTAAAAGTATTATGTCAGAAACTTTCACGTAAATGCCAACAATAAGAAGTTTAATTGCTTACGAAATTGTGTTGTCATACATAAGACTTTGTAAGACTTCAGGATATGTTTACCACTTTAAACTCGTCACTGAGAGACAGGATTAATTCTGGTATATAACTCCTGGTCAATATTTTTGGCCCCATTATGTCTAACCTATTTCTGTTCTACTCTGTTGTATATATAGAACAGTCAAAAAGTTTAACACGATCTGTATTACAAACGTTAGCTACAAATTAATCACAGTTTTGATTATTTAAATATGAGACTTTTTTTAAATGCACGTAATTGTTTTCTTTCTCGGTTATTTCTTGTTTTTTAGCAAACATACTTCACTTTTGATGAGATTAATATAAGAAGTACTGCTTATTTTATCACGCCATATTATTAAACAAAGTCCTCTGCCACGTCTGTCTGTTCGCGATAAACTCAAAACTACTGAACGGATTTTTATTCGGTTTTCACCAGCAGATAAAGTGATTCATGAGAAAGGTTTAGATATATACTTTATCAACGTTTTTTATTATCAGGGCGGAATAAAGTCCGTCGGACCCGCTAGTTAAATATATAAATAAAATCTAAAATTGGCAAATATTTATCCTTACTTGTCGCGAAGTTATACGTATAATATAATATGTAAGTATTTTATATCTGATTTAGTGGTCTGAAATCTGTATGTAGCTTATTTTTGTATCCGGAATTTCGGGTTACATTCTTCAATAAAATGATGTGGTATAAACATTAAAGTAGTATTTGCTCTCGACGATTACATTCAGTGTTGTTTTTGATTCTCCATGCCAAATATCCAAGAAAGTGTTAGCTAAATTTAGTACGAATACATTCTTGTTTACATTTTATAAAACAATGTAAGATTGTTCGGTAATGTTGAAGGTTAATGCTTTCTACGACTGTTTTTGTATGTGATTATGCTTTCTTGATTAATATTTCTATTTTCATAGTATCTCAACTGTTACTATCACATGTTTCATTCTCTAATAATGTTCTATTACTATTATTATTGTAAGTATATTTTAGTTGGAAAATTATAAATATAGCTTACTGTTTATTTTATCCGGAAAATCGTCTATATCCAGTGGCGAATTTGCAGTCTTGGCCGCCAAAAGTCCTAGGGAATGTAGTAAGTACCAGCCACCCCTTTCTCAGCATCCATCATATTGAGTACATAATGAATTTACTTTTTTGTCAACTTTTTTAAGGATTCTTGATATACGATGCGGAACAATGTGGCCCACTATAATGTGAGCGAGCATTTAGAATATTCACGTACTTTCAGTTATTTCTTGATATTATTAGTGAATTTTTTGTCACGATTGGCCGCCCCTAATATTAGTGGTTTCAGCATGAATGGGTCGGATCGTCCGGGGTAGCACCACCCGCTCACAGACAACCGATGTAAAGTAATAGTGCTTACATTGTTGCGTTTTGTTTGGGCAGTGAGAGTGCCGGACACTCATCCTACCTCCTCTCTCCTTTGCCTTCCTCTCTCCTCTAACACCTCGCCCTTTCTTTCCATTCCCCCAAACGCAGGCTGGCAACGCACGTGCAACTTCTCTGGGGTTGCAAGTGTCTATGGACGGTGGTGATCGCTTAACAACAGGTAACCCGTCTGTTCCTTTGCCTCCTATATAATATAATATATATATATATATATATAAAGCTGAAATTTTGTTTGCTTAAACACGCCAATTTCAGGAACTACGCGTCCGATTTGAAAAATTATTTCAGTGTTAAATGGCTCATTTTTCTTTTCTAAACTTGTTGTTTTCGAAAAGGATCATTTGAAATTGTCAAAAGAAACGCAGAGAGGGCTGAACGCAATTTGATACGATTCAGTACCCACTTCTTTGACGTGTTGCATGTGCGTAATGGTAAGTCACCAAGATTTGTTAATCCTGATATAGCTATATATAAGTCAGGAAGTCAAGTCAGTCATGAGTCAATGGTTCATTTATCAAGGCTATAGGTTATATGGTTCACATTAAGACCAATAGAGGTGGAGCATCAATGAATGTTTCAAAATCGGGATCTTTTTTAGCGCTAGCCAAAAATAAGTATTCCACGCGGATGATAATAATATAAATTGAAAATCGTTAATTCCCGCTTAGAGCACAAGGCTTGATACCACGTAATATTTACAAATGGCGAAACATAATGTACCATAACGTTTTGTTTCTCATCTGATACAACAATTACAGGTGTAGCCCACTTTATATGAACTAGGATACCAATATAATACATTCTGTGAAGGACTAATTAAGTTTGTTTCAATTCCTTTTGTTTTTAATTACGTATGTTTTATTGTCGGTTTCATTACGAATATTGTAGGTGAGTTTCATGTTATACGGTTTGCGGTGTTTATCGAAGTATTGAATGTTGTTATTCTATTTTTTTACATTTATATTTATGTTTAGTGTTTCGTCATCATCTATACTAATATTAATATAATAACTAATGAGGTGTTTGTGACGTTGTAGGTGGTAATCTCAGGACATACTGGTCCGATTTCAAAAATCCTTTAAATTTTATATAGCTAATTTATCGAGGAAGGTTATAGATTATATATCATAACGCTAAGACCACTCATTAAGAATGTTTCAAAATCAGGGATTTTCCTTTTGAGAGCTTCCACTGCGTGTTAACGTTAGCCCAAATAACTATTCCATAGAGACGAATTCACGGGCAGAGGCTAGATGGTAATATAATTGCTTTGTGTAGCTGAGTTCTAGTGTTAGATTATATTAAAAATAAAGAGTAATATTTTATTTATCTTGTTTTAAAATAGATTTTTAAGTGTAGTAAAAATTAGGTAGAGCAATGTCAGGACACAACGTGGGGCAATTTTAGATTTTAGATTTTGCCCTACCTGGGCGGGGCAGGTCCCAGCTGTCGCTCGTTATACTCGGGCGTAATACAGTCGATGGCACTGTACGGAGTGCCGGTTTGGTGCGACGCCCTAACAGCCCCGAACTTGGCAGTCTTACGAATAATCCAGAGGATCATGGCTGTGAGGATTGTGTCATTACTATCGACGCGATTCGCCCACTCCTACGAGAATGGGTTAACCGCGAACACGGGTCACTCACTTTCCGGATGACTCAAATACTGACAGGGCACGGGTGTTTTGGGAAATACCTGTGCCAGATAGCCAGACGAGAGCCCACAATGAGATGCCATCATTGCGACGACTGTGAAGTCGATACGGCACACCACACAGTACAGGAGTGCATAGCGTGGTTAGATCAGCGCACTGATCTCATTGCTGCTGTAGGGGAAGACCTCTCACTCCCGGCATTGGTCCAAGCCATGCTGAAGGACGAGGTCTCATGGAATGCCGTCCTCTCCTTCTGCGAGACGGTTATGCCTCGCAAGGAGGATGCGGAAAGGCAGCGTGAGCGGAGTGTAGAGGAGCCTGCCATCCGACGTCGCGGCGCGGGGCGTCGCAGACGCGGTGGAGGCGATTTCCACCAGAGGCCACCCTGAGGGAGCCTCCCATAGTAGGCTACGCAGGGATGGGGGGGGTTCAGGTTTAGGAAACCTCTGGCTTGCCTACTTACCTCCAGGGGTTAGGAGGGCGTAGGGACTGTGATAGGTAGGTAGGTTGGTTAGGGTTAGGGATGGTTAGGGTGGGGGAATGGGGGAGGGGCTGGTTAGGTATCCTCTGGATTGCCTACTTACTTTGTGAGTAGGCAAGGCCAGGGATTGGAGGGCGTAGGGTTGTGTCAGGTAGGGTAGGGCTAGGACCGTGGGAAAGGGGGGGAGAGGTGCGTAGGGTAGCTTAGGCCAGAGGTGACCTCGAGGTGGCTCGGGCGGAGGAGGAGTAAACCTCGTTAAAAAATCAACCGTGGGGCGGCAGCGGAGCGGGTAACCTCTCCGCTGTCGACCGAACCCAGGGGGAAAGGGTCGGGGGGCCTGGACCCCCATTGCACGGGTTCGGGTGGCTGGGAGGCAGTCTCGTAACCGGGCTGCCTCAGCCAGGTGTGGCGTGGGAAACGCCTGCCGCCGGGGGTGTCGCGGAGCTTGCTCACGCAACCCCGGGACATTCCCATAGTGCGGCGTAGGTTGCCGTGGAGTTTTAGCCGGTTAGAGTCGCCGTAAGGCCCCTCATCTGCGCGACTCGCGCGTAGGTGAGAGCGGTTCATGTCAGGCTCTCTCCCGGGAGCCTGAGCTCAGTCCATGATGGATTTCTCCACGTAAAAAAAAGGGCAATTTTAGAGCCACATAAGGTAGGTGATTAAGAACTCTAATTATAATTAATATCCGAAGACAATTTAACAGCTGTACTGTAAGGAATTATAACCAAACAATTAATTGTTAATAGCAATTCGTCTCTTAAAGACGTAAGTAAAACTATATACATATCTTGCTTTTTAATATTATGTGTGAAAATTTCCGCAACACACAGATGACTTACTTCCAGTTTGTTTTCGTCTGTTCTCATCTGAAATAGAATATTCTCTTTGTTTTCTCTGTTCATTGTCATGCAACAAGAAAACTCCACCTGAACGGACGTACAAAAAAGGAGAGTCAATAAAAACGTAAAATTATTGTTCATTGTTTTTTTTACTAAAATTTTCTATACATTTATGTCACAATAATTGTATTCGATAAAAATTGTAGATAATAGACGAGTCACGAGTTAGTTTCCTATGTGTAACTATTCACATGGTAGAAATATGAGATGTCCAGTTGCGTTTAGCATAATAAGGTGTCATATGACAAAATGGAAGCGATTCTGTTTATCACTGAACGTCTATCTAATTTGCATACATTTCTATTTGTATTGTGTTTTAACATGATTTGAAACCGTTATGCGTGTTTATAGTCACACTTCGATCGGTACGCTTTATTATTGTTCTAAAATATATCCGATTTTTATATAGTAACTAGTTTCAGCCCGCGACATCGTTCGCGTGGAATAGTTACTTTAGGCTAACGCTAACTTCAACTCGCGACTTTGTTCACGTAGAAGGTGAAAATATTTTGAAATAGTATGTACGTTAACCCCAATTTTGAAACATTCTTCGTTGGTGCTTCGCTTATATTGATATTAGCGTGATGATATAAAGCCTATAGCTTTCTTCGATAAATTGGCTATCTAACACTTAAAGAATCTTTCAAATCTGACCAGTAGTTCTTGAGATTAGCACGTTCAAGCAAAGAAACTGTTCAGCTTTATAATATTAGTATAGATATTATTTACATTAAATCAGAATGAAAAAAGTATGTTATACGCCTTGTAAAGATTAATTTTGTATTTTATGTGCACATTTACTCAAATTTCAAACTTATTGTAATTCACTAATTCTTAACCTTATTTAAATCATATTGTTTTCAACGTGAATACATATTTTAATTTTCATCTACTTATCTTTTCATATTAGTTGTGATCGTTGCTTCACGCGCAGTAATTTTTTTCGCCTCACATTTATTATTATGTATACTTGTTTATGTTTTCTAAAATTATTTATTATTATTTTTGAGGTTATAAATTCGGAAACGTCACTCTTTGTACAAAACAATAGTTGCAAGTGGTCAAACGAAACCTATCAGATATATATTTTTTAAATATCTTATTTGTGATCACCGACTACGTCACGCTGTCTATCACAATATATGTGTACAGATTTAACTATAAATTTTTCACATAGATTTGGAGTAGAGAATGCCAAAGTTCTTCAATATATAATATCATTTATACTTTATTTATCATACAAATATGATAATTATATCTATTATTAGGTAATCTACTGGCGAGTTTTATGAAGGATGTTTCTGAATTAGTTTGTTTATCGTTCATTATCGTAAATAATTATTGACATTTCATATTTAATAATTATTGCCGATTATTAATGAAGAAATAAGCTATAATTATCAAAAAACTACAGTTTTGTATTATGTAAGATGTTTTGTTTTCCGTGGTATCACTTTTTTGACGAGTTAACTAAAGACACACAGTCCATCTCTTTTTTTTTTCTTCGAAATGAAAACTGAAGCGCTGAAGGCACTCAGCTGATTTGGGATGTTTGGGCGACTAACTCAAGGATGCACGGCACACCTCGGCTTAGGCTGTCGCCTGATTTGTGCAAAAATCGCGACCTATCTGAATAGTCCATCTCTTGTCAAGTGGTCACTGCAAAATAAGGCTATTTACAACCAACCTTAAAAGAACCGTAGTCCTTGTGTCGGCCATAATACGATGATTCTATTGAGTACTGGGTAGAAATAGCTCGTGTCTCAGTACGCGTCACTACTCCACATCGTTCGCCCCAAAAGCTAGCAGTGTTAGAAGAAATTATTGTGAAGGTTGGTACCCCGACAGTAGATCATTGGACAGGATCCGAATGTCCAGTTGCCATCAACTCTTAAGTTCAAAATCTATCACCAAGCACCTATAGCCATGTTCTTGCAGCTCTATTTGAAAGTCAGTCCAACTCTACGTTCAGCGTGTTTACTTTTTTTTTCTCGAAATGTCTACGCTATTCGCCTAGCAAGGCCTTAACTGCTTCACCGGACTACCGCGTGCTTACCTTTTTCAATAAGCTCACCATTTAAGATCAGACGAGAATGTGGTTTAATGCGTAAACGTTATATAAAGATCGAACTATAATTTACATGAATTTTGAATCTTTTTTTTTTAAATGACTACGCTATTGACCCAGCAAGGTCTTAACAGCTTCACCGGACCACAGTTTTGAATCGATAGTGTGTCTGTCGTAATAAATCAACTGATATGAGTATAAATTTCACGTTAACATGAGTTTTATTCCAAGAAAAATATTGTGAGCGTAGTCATATGCTCATTTCCCAAGGTATAACTCTGTAATATTGGAAATTGTTAACATTGTATTTGAGGGGTTGTTGTACCTCGTGTTCGCGCTAAGCGTACCTCTCAGTCTATTTGAGGTGTTGTTGTACCTCGTGTTCGCGCTAAGAGTACCTCTCAGTCTCCTGCACGTGCTCCTCAGGTGGTGCTAAAGAGAAACGCTACACTGTTCCACGTAAATGAACCCACGCAGCGACAAATAGAGTAATCAATCATATTGACGATAATAAAAGATAAATATTCTATTTTGCCATACGATGTAATTTAACGTGAAAATTTGCTTTCTCTAAGTTTTGGTGTGTTACTGTTTATAGCTACATTATTATTGATCATCAAGTAAGATTGTTGTTAAACGAAAGAAAAAAGAAAAGTAACATTGTCTAGTTTCCGTGTTTATGACCAAAGGCTTGACCGACTAGATCATGGGACGACCAAAACATTATTATTGACAGAACTTAAACGGAGCCATTTAACTTCCAGTGTTATTAAACATGACGTGTTACTTCCTTATTCAAAGGTACAAGCGAGTCATAAAGTCTCGTTGAATATCTCATTATGGTTGTTTATTCTGTAGTCACAAATACCAGCAAGGCCGGGCGAGTTGTCGTGTGTACGTGCTCTCGGCAACGCACACGCGTAACTACGCCCCAATTCCGAACATCTTTATGTCGACACGGGTTTCTGTTTTCTTTAATCTAACACAAACTTTTTGAATTATCGAAGCGGAGAACGACCGATACGAAGCCGATATCTTTCTTAATAACCTCCGTGTTTACTCTACAAAATGGATGGGTGCTAAGCGACCGACTTACAGTCACCTTGGTGAATTCACAGTGAACTTAATCGCTTTTGTTATTTGTTAATTGGTATAAATTTTCCATAGAATTTTAACATTTTCCTCGACACGTACGCATGATGAAAATGAGAATACTTAAAGTTCTTTATTTTTTAATGGGAAAAAGAATATACTTTTTAATTAGCTTTATGAAATGTTTGCGCTATTTGCATGCATAAAACCTACACAGGATACAATACAAAGTATATTGTTGTTGTATTTATATACAATATATATAATAAAAACTTATTAGAGAGAGGAAACAAATGCCAATACTTTGTGTTGATAACAACAAATAACACAATACGGTATGAATAACGCATGTCTGTCTTAGTCACAAAGGGTTCTAGTTCAGCATACATATTAGTTATAGACTTTTAACGAGGACTTTCATTAAAGTCGTATTTTTAGACGCGTCATAAACTCAGCGTATGATTGTGAATAGTAATTATATTGTACCTCGAGAATTTCTAAACAAACGCTATTAATATATATTATAAAAACCTAAATGATTAAATTAATCTCTGAAAAACTTTAATTCAATATGCCTTTTTTTTTAAATCAACATTCACAAACAACTTTCAACATAATTGTCATTTAGAAAGTTATGAACCTTATTTGTTCGTTGCACTTACATGGCTGTTTGAATTGAAGACCTTTGCAATGAGACCGCTACAAAGCCGAGAAAACAACGTTTATTTATTAATATTCATATTCGAATATTGTGTACACATAAATTAACATATACTGAAATTTGTTTATATGTGAGCAAAACAACCCTCGGTTTCATTCACCTGCTCTGTAGAGGGGTGTGGTGGCTCTAGGGCGTTGACCTCGTTATTGCGCAGGGCAATGACCCCTGTTAGTCGTCAGCTGTTGCATACAGTTACATTGTGTAGGTATCTCTCATTTGACCCAGTTTGCACACACATTAACTCGTTAAGTATTTATACCATGCATAGATTATTATAACAAAAAGATTTCATTCATTTGTTTACTATAATAATCTATTTAAACTTATCCATGTTTGATTGCGTATTTGAATTTAATAATTCAGCGTGAGGTCTTTGTATTACTAGTTTGAATTTGATAAGTAACTATTGGCTGATTATGAAGAAAACAATCGTGATGAAACCCGTACTTTTATTAGGTATTTTTCAAAATGAAAACGATAAATGAAATACTAAAATATCAACTTTAAAATAGTGAATATAACCTATATAGCTACAATCTTCACTTTGCTCTATAGAAGTACTTCTAGGAATATTCTTGTACAATTTATACAGGGGGCAACGCTGTTGTTGTGCTTTTCTAAGGTTGGACTGAATCATAACCTCTCAATTAGAATAAGGTAATTAATAATTTCTGCTATCGCTTTACTCTTCCGAATACAAAATTGGAGTATGTAATGCTTGAAATATATTTTGGTATACATCATGCAGTGATTATACGCAAAAGTAACTTTCTAGTTTTTATGGACATACAAATTAAAAAAATGTGGATTTTTTAAATTTGTTCTGTGGCAACACTGTCGTTTTATTTATTTTTTAGTCTTCTGTCAATTAATGTTCTTCAATTACCTTTTAAAGTGTGTTTATTGTATTTTAAAAATTAAAAAAATTGTTGTTTATTCAATGTATTGTGTTTTTATGTTTATTGCAACAAGTAATAAATGCAAAGCATTTAAAAAAACAATGCATTTATATTGATTGTTGTTTTATTTTCCATTGAGAATATGTCAAGTTATTAGCAGGAATTCTATATTTTCGTTTTTCATTGTGTATTATATATCTTAACAAACTTCAACCTAAAGATAATGACGATTGGTATTATCTTTTAAATTATTATTTAGACCTTCATTTGTCGTCAAGTAACTAAAAGTATTTTCTGGTAACTGAAATAAAGAGCATTAGGTATAGGCATAGGCAGGCCTTTTTTGTTACTTTTTTTTGGGACACGCTAATTCTCGAAAATTTTGGTCCATAATTTTTTTTACGAACTACAGAGACAAGCCACAGTGCGATGCGGTAACTGTTCAAGAAAGAGATATTTTTATATTATTTAGATAACTTTAACGTATTAAAAAAAATTGTAAAGGTTCGAGCTCTATCATTTATTTCAGGTTCTATGGCAATTTTTCGATATTTTTAAAATTCCCTTTAAGGGCACCGCGTACCTCCAAAAAAAGCCCTAACAACTTAAATTTTTACAAAAAGAACAAAATGTTACATCACTGCAACAACAGTACACATATCACCCCCACGCACGTGCACGTATACACTCTTACACATGAAAGTGGAAGGGTTTTGTTTCTTTCCCTTATCGAACTGAAATAGTTTGGAAAATTATCCGATATGAAATATATATATAGGAGTTGTTGAGGTATGTATGCTTGGTACACATATATGCTCCAACAACTCATATATGTATGAATAGTTAGCTTAGGTCAGCTCAGATAGGTCGCGAATTCCACGTGTCGTGCAGCAGCCCAGGCCGAGGTGTGCCGTGCACCCTAGAGCTAGTTGCCCAAATAAAATCGGCCGAGTGCTGCAAGCGCTCGCCTTAGTAGTCCGGTGAAGCTGTTAAGACCTTGCTGGGTTAATAGCGTAGTTAGTTCGAAAAAAAAAACTTAAATTTTTATATTTTCATACTATTTTATTTAATTTAATAATGGATTATTATCATATCGGAAAAGTGTGACAATTTTAATATTTCATAACGGTTTGCTTAATCGTTATTTATGATCTGATTGAAGTTTTAGTCTTATCCTTAAGGTTATTATGTATATGTAAATACCATGTATAAATTTTCGTTCGGATAACCTTTCGTACAATCTTATCTTATGAAATAGAACAAAACACAATGTATGTTTTTATCATTTTTTAATTTAATATTGTTTTTGTGAATTACAATATTTCGTTAAATGTTATTAATTACTTATATTATTAATTATTACTCAGATTATAGCATAAAATATTATTTATAAGAAACTAGTTACCCGACCCGGCTTCGCACGGGTGTTATATGGAATAAAATGAAAACAAGTCTTCTCCATACAGGTATTCCTACTATGTAATGAAATAGAATAACAACTAGATGTAATCTGTCAATTCTGTCAATATTTTCGAAGATTTTCATACTGTTTTCTGTCTTAATCCCTTTTTTTATCTAAAGAATTTTTACGTGTATTTTTTTTTCACTTTTTCGTAGGATATTTCAGACATTTTCTTTCATACATATTAAAAGAAAAACAATTAAAAAAAATACCCAAACAAGTGCAGACGCTCTTATATGTATATTTTAAGGGATTTTGACATAATAAATTAGTGATAAATTGACATTATCTGCCTAAATACAAGTCCAAGTCTCATGAAGATATTATTGTTTTTTTTTTATACTATCTATACATATCTCTAAGATGTTTAATTAATTGCGATTATTCGGGATTTTACCCTGTTAGTAAATTAAATGTAATAAAATTTGAACCTTACGCTATTATTATATATTTCATTTTACATACTATTATAATGTTGTCATTAGAATGTTTTGTTTAAACGCGTTCCGAAAATTCAGTCATTTCACAAATAAACCATATTGAACCGAAAGTTCTATTATTATTTATACCTCTATACTAATATTATAAAGCTACAGAGTCTGTTTGCTTGAACGCGCTAATCTCAAAAGCAAGTGAATAATTCCGATTCGAAAAATTCTTTCTGTGGTAAATAGCTTATTTATCGAGGAAGGTTATGGGCTATCATCACGCTAAGACCAATGGGAGCGGAGCACTGATGAAGAATGTTTCATAATCGGGGTCAATGTACATATTATTTAAAAATATTTTCACCTTCTATGTAAACAAAGTCGCGAGTTAAAGTTAGCGTTAGCCCAAAGTAACTATTGCTCGCGGACGATGTCACGAGCAGAAGCAAGTTATATTATATAGTTCGAAGCTTCAACGACTGTTTTTAAATATACCGAAAGCTTAAAATACATATCGCTTCTACAAATAGCCGGTCCATTTTTATTTATCCGTGGAACTCTTAGCTCTAATCGATGTTTTGTATATCGAACGATGAAGGTTATAATAACTTTGAGATTTAAATAGTAACGATTTCGTGAGCACTTGGATTGTTACGAGATTCAATTATACTAAAAGATAGATACATTTTTTTAACGGTGTAAATGAATTAGATGTATCTCGTGGTCTAACAACTATTGCACATTTGTTTATTTGAAACGATGATGGCTTAGTTCATAGTTTTTTTTTTTTTATTGTAGCAAGGCAAAGTGACTGCATTATGCCTGATGGTAAGCATAGTACAATCAAAAAATAATAGCGACCACCGAAAAAGCTGGATATGCACAGGCTGATCCCGAAACGCGACCCGTAGAAGCGAATCATTATTATGGGCTTTTCCGCCATATACATGGTGGTTGCGATCCAGCCAGGCTGTAAAACCCTACCACCCCGCTTGCGCCATTGCCTCGTTCGTTATTAAGGAGGCTGTACCACGTACAGGTGAGGACAGACACGCCCTCGCCGCCGACGTGTGCGGTCATAGTCGCGACGCGTTGTGAAACCGAGAAATCTTCCTTCTCGCTCACCACGCCCTGCGCGGAACCCCGGCGGTGAGCACACCAGCGCCACCCCTTGTTGCCATGGCAACGCCGGGCAACAATGTGAAAAAAGGTCCTTCTCAGGACCAACAGCTGACCCTACAAACGACTACACGCTCCCACACGGACTCCGAAGATTCCTCAACGACCTCATCACGCTCACCCACGGACTCCGAGACTGCCTCAATGACGACCACCCGCCTACACACCGGACTGGGCACGCACAGACCGCCCCCATCATCCCCCGACGCGGAACCGATTGCGTTACTTTCACCACGTGCGATAAACGCAATGGTCTACGAGAGGGACATGAAAGCCCTTCTGAATTTAATAGGCACAGCCACCTTTTCCGACCAGATGATTAAATGGATGGCCCTGTTTATGCGCCTCAGAGAGGCAGCAACAGAGAAAACCGCCCTCAAACACGAAGACGTGCAATCCCTACAGCAAGCCAGCAAGGGCATCATTGCCCCACCGGAAATCCCTAAGAGTCTGATTGACAGGAGCCCTCTGGGCCGCCCGGAACGGAGGATGCGCGAAGACGACGACGTCGACCCAGACGAGAGGCGCGTCAAACCCCGCACCCTTCCGGCGTCCCCAGAGAGCCGCTCAGAAACGAGCGAATCGGATGAACCGCCCACACACAAGACACCCACCCAATTACCACCCACGCAACCGCCACCTATGCAGACGCAACCTCAGCCACAACGCCCCAAGAAAGCCACAGTCTCCGTACGGGCTCCAGAAGCGGCGAAAGGTGACTCAAGACCACGTACTACAGTGCCGCCCCCGCAGCCGCGGACGAGACAATCCTCTTCGGCACCTAAACCACCCCCTCCCGCGGCCGCTCGGCCCGCGAAGACCCTAGAGCGCCCAACCAATAAGACGCCAGCAACGTACGCGGCAGCGGTTGCCCCCCGCGCCCCTCCGCGTGCTACCTCAAAGTCGCGCGCGAGCGAGACTACGGATCTCCAAACGCAACCGGCTCAAACAACCAATGAGAGAGCGACAGCGGACTTAGGCGCCCCCGTTGGCGCGACGACTGCCTCAATCAACAGAGAAGCAACAATAATTTTAGAAAAAACCAAAACAAAATACCCGCCGATCGTGGTTGAACAACTGACAAACTGCGATCAACACCTAGTAGAGATTGCCAAGAGACTAGGCAGGATTGCGAATGCCCGCCCATTCGGGGACGGGGTACGATTCCTGCCGGAAGATGAGAAAGAGTACCGCCTACTACAAAAATATTTTACTGAACTCGAAGCAACGGGGGAGGTGAGTTGGTACTCCTACTCACTCCAGGAGGACCAACTACTAAAAGTAGCCATCAAGGGGCTGCGCCCTAAAACAGATCCTGAAGACTTAAAGGCCGCTCTTCGAGAAAAAGGGCTCAATCCGGAAGCAGCCAAGTTTATCCCGGCCCGTGGTGGACGCCCGGGAGGCGTCTTTTTTGTAGCCTTAAGAAAAGACGCCGATACTACCTCGATAATCTACAATATCGATGAGCTGCTCATGTACAGAGGACTCAGAATAGAGGCATGGCGCGGAAAGTCGGGGCCTGCGCAGTGCCACAATTGTCAGGAATTCAGACATAGCTCCTACAATTGTCACAAACCAAAAAAATGCGTGAGGTGCGGGGGACCACACTTCGCGCGAGATTGCGATAAGCCTCAGGACCAGCCACCAACTTGCGCGAACTGCGGGGGCCCTCACCCGGCAAACTACACGTCCTGCCCGGTGTACCGCAAAGAGGCCCGCAACAAGCGAGCCTCTACAATAGCGCTTCACAACAAAAGCAAACCGACTGTCACAATAAGACAAATAGACCGACCTACATTGTCCCGCAACACAGTCGAGGAGACAGCTCCGGCCTCGTTAATGGCCCCGGCTAACGATGCCAGAAGCAAGGGAGCTCCAAAACCTCAGCGGGGCAAGAAACAACGCCAATACAAGAGCAAGAAGCAAACAACTGACGACCAATTATCGGAATCCGACGAAGAATTCACCTCCCGCGCAAACATTTTGACACTTGTAAATAAACTTACCAGAAAACTCGGAATAGAGAAAGAGAAGCGCTACCGGCTCGGCGAAGACCTAAGCAGGAACTTACTGTTTAAATATGAATGATACACCACTCAAGATCGTGTATTGGAACGCCCAGACTCTGAGAAACAAGAAAAAACTAGTAGCTTATTTCCTGCGAGATCACAGCGTCGACATCATGCTAGTATCAGAGACTCACCTTTCCGCGAAGATCTCGTATAAGGTATCAAACTACCTGGTATACCGCAAAGATGAGACTTCCACTGAAGGGCAGGCGTACAGGGGGCTAGCGGTCTTCATCAAAAGATCGCTAGTGCACCAAATCATTCCTTTTACTGCACTTCGCTCACTGTACGCACTAGGGGTGATGGTTAGTGTAGCTGGACGAGCCATGAAGATCTATGCCATATACCGACCACCTAACCACCCCACCACCACCCTAAACAGAGATATTGAAAGCCTCATGGATACGCCCACGCCTACTATCCTTGCGGGCGATTTCAATGCCAGGAATAGGCACTGGAACTCTTCCACAAATACAAGAATAGGATCGCAATTACTACAACTCGCCGAAGACAAGGGATATGAAATCCACGGGCCTGACGAGCCTACACATTATACCTCGTCAACACATGATGTCATAGACTTTGTCATCACCGCTGGTCTCAACTCAGCCATCCGCCAAACAGTACTACCGGACCTCCCGTCTGATCACCGCCCAGTTCTCATGGAAATAAACTTAAAACCAGTACGGGCCTACTTCCCGAGAACGAGAGATTTCACCGATTGGGATAAATTCGCGGACCTTATAAATAGAAATATCCAAACTAAACGCATGACGAGCGACAACGATGTAGACTGGCTAACGAGGCAATTAACCTCCTGTATACAGGCAGCTGCAGAACAGTCAGCCAAAAAGATCTCCTGTGAAAGGAAATTACCACCTCTACCAGACAAAATTAAGAAAGCCATAGAGGAAAAACGGCACCTCAGGAGGCTGTGGCAACTCACTAGATGCCCTCACACGAAAACCAGACTCAACGCAATGACCGAGAGAATTAAATTATCACTAGATGAATACGCCAGCCAATCGTGGCAATCACATATTGATGCAATAGGAGGCAGCGTGCCGGCGACGCACAGGTTATGTAAGAACTTATCGACATTACCTGAGCCAATCCGCCCCCTCCTTGTTCAAGGCCACCTACATTTCACTGCTAAAGACAGAGCTGAAGCGCTAGCAAATACATTGGAAGCCCAGTTTACACCAAACCCAATAAACAACATCCTTCATAATCAGTTAGTGACCGAGTTCGTGCAGAATTATCCCCCGGAACGCACCCCCTCACAAGCACTTAACGAACTAAAATTTTTTGTTTCACCCAGAATGGTGCAGAGGGCGCTACGCACACTAAATACGAGAAAAGCTCCGGGTATCGATACAATTTCTAACAACATGCTACACCACCTACCGGAAAAAGCGGTAGCTGCATTAACAAGGCTTTACAACGGTATATTGAGGACTGGGCATTTCCCGGAGAGTTGGAAACTCGGCGTTATCATTATGATACCCAAGCCGGGAAAAAATACCCAACTCCCAGAGAATTACCGACCAATTACCTTACTTAACACCATGTCGAAAGTATTCGAAAGGCTTGTACTGTCGGCAATAAAACCGGCAGTCAACTTAAGACCCGAACAATTCGGATTCAGAGAGGGCCATTCAACGACACTCCAGCTTACCCGAGTGGTAGACATGGCCTTGAAAAGTCACACGAAAAAAGAATATGTAGCGGCAGTATTCTTAGATGTACAAAAGGCCTTTGATCGCGTCTGGCACGAGGGGTTGCTATATAAGTTGGCAACTACCACCACAATAGAGGACAGACTGTATAACGTACTCAGATCGTTTCTCCACAATAGAAAAGCGATCGTGAGAGTTGAAGATGCTACCTCCCGAGAGATACACCTACGAGCGGGGGTGCCACAGGGCAGCTGCCTATCCCCTCTCCTCTACGCAATATTTGCCGATGATATCCCCGTAAAAGGAAAAGCCCAATTGGCTCTATTTGCAGATGATACTGCCTACATAAGTACATCGCTTAATAGGAAAAGAGCAGCAGCGCTCCTCCAGCCTACCATGGATGCCCTCCCAGAGTGGCTAGACAAGTGGAGGCTTACGCTCAACGTGAGTAAAACACAGGCCATAGTAACCAGAATGGCCAAAGATAATCCCCCGCCGCTCACCCTTCAAGGGGAAACCATTCCATGGCTTAATAAGGTAAAATACCTGGGCATAGCCATAGACAAAAATCTTACCTTCAGTCACCAGGCAGCCGAAGCCCTAGCTCGAGCAAGAGCTGCAAAAAGAGCACTACGACCTATCCTAGGCTCAAAACTGCCCCTCCGAACCCGGATTGGAATATATAAGGCCTATATAAGATCGCGGCTTACATATGCCGCCCCCGCCTGGTACGGCTGTGTTGCACCTTACATGCAAAAGAAAATGCAACAGCTACAGAATGCCTGTTTGAGGTTGATAGTCGCAGCTCCACGTTACGTTGCCACTAGAGTTGTCACACGAGACTTGCACGTGGAGAGTTTGGACGACTTCGTCAGACGCTTATCTACCAGAATGTTCGGTAGGGCGGACACATCGGCGCATCCTCATCTTAGAGGCATTGCGCCACTACATGCAAGGCCCCCCGATAAAGTACCGCCTCAAGATCGCCTACCAAGAAGAAGAATCCAAAGAAAAATATGTTACAGGCCCCAACTCAGAGAACTCATTGCAAAATGAGCAAAAATTACCAAAGAGGCAACCTCCCTATCATGGGAATTAACCTCGCCAATTAGCCCTGCTCGGGTACCGAGCAGCGAATACACCACCGCCAGAGGGGCTACCCTGATGCGGTTTCCCCGCACCCCCTTAGGGGGAGCGAGAAGAAGGTCCTGAGAGTACAGGTGAGGTTGGCTTGGGTGTCTCAAGTCTTATGATGTTATTCGACACCCCTTACACCCCAAAATGTGTTCTCGAAGACGACGTCCTTATAACACCCTTAACTGATTGCTCAATAAAATCGGCTGAGTGTCTTAAGCGCTCGCCTTAGTAGTCCGGTGAAATTGTTAAGACCTTGCTAGGTGAATAGCGTAGTCTCATGACATTGTGGTCAGACGCTCAAACTTATAAAGTATATAAAAAAATTATTCAAATGTTGGATGACGCGGACCTCATTCTGCTGGAGTCTAGTAGATATTTATTTAGTTGATATCAGTATTAGGTTTAGAAGTATTCTATTGATCACTAGTTGGTGTCGTAGATATCGTTTTGTTTTTTCTATGAAAGTCGCCTTTTATTTTTGTTAATAATAATTTTGTGGTTACTACTTAACCTGTACATCCTTTTACAGATTGCAAGTGACCTTTGTAAAATTTTATCAATCATGCTTAGCCCTTGTGATAAAGCGTGATGATAAAAAGTAATGTCCTCTATTTATCAGTAAACGTCAATATTAATTCATCGCTGTCTCAGAGATTGTCCTGAACAAATAACAGATGTTTGATTTTATCAATCAATTAAAAAGTACTTTAGTAAGTAAAATATTATGTAAGCTGATATATTTAATATAAATATTACAAAAAAATTTTATCGTTTTCCTAAAGCACATTTATATGTAGCTACTACATACAAGTTCTTTTTTCTGCTTTACATTTGTGGTAATTAAATCGTATAATTACAAAGACCGATGATTTAATATGTAGTATTAGATATTGACTTTAAGGTAATAAACGTACTAGTTTGCTATAAGATTAGTCGAATCCGACCCAGGGGGCCTAGTCAAGTTGCTTATTTACAATCACTAACGCAAATAGAAAACGGAAAAATGTATGAAGATGACATATCTGAACGCTATATCACGTAATAAACACGTGATTTTATCATGTGATATAGCTTTCAGATATATTATGTCAATACATTTTCCGTTTTCTTTTTGCGTTAGTGATTGTAGATAAGCAACTTGGCTAGACCCCCAGGCTTGACTGCAAAAGCACCACACATATATCTAGCGTAAAGTAGCGGTACGCACACTAAATTGTATTGATCCGAAAAGGTTTAAATCATTCTTCCTGTGCAGCATCCGAAGGCTTACCTCATAACTGTTTCTCTTGACCATATAAAATTGGAATGACACCATGTCTTTAGGCTAATTAACAATGGTACGCCCGTGAACAAATTAAATGCCGTTTGCGTCAGAATACATTTATTTTGGTACACCGTACAAAGTCGCCCTCAGTATAGCCCAATTACATTTACACTTTATAATGCTTTAGTCGCAGTCTATTTTTGAGAATTTCTTCCAATCCCAGGACAGAACTCATTTTTTTATTAATCCCTGTTAGTTTGCTGGGCTTTCACAGCATCACCTACCTTTAAGGGCGAGCACTTAAGGCGCTTTGCCGAATGACAACTAGTTTAAGAGTCCTTAAGAGGCTAAATTTCGGTTTGGACAGTGCCTTGAGTACAACAACGCGAATCGAAATAAAACATGTCCTTAAGAAACATTTGATTTTCTTTTCATTAAAATCGATTTAAAGAATATTGCAATTTTATTGACGACGCGACTTGTACGAGAAAAAGCAGATAGATTAGTAAATGATCCCAATACACGCAGATGATTTTATTACTTACTGTGTTTTTACATTAGGTTCTACGCGGACGGAGTCGCGGGCACAGCTAGTCTATACAAAATAAACTATGTAATTGCAAAATTAATTTAATGATTCATTTATA
Organism: Antheraea mylitta; assembly: GCA_014332785.1. NCBI lineage: Eukaryota > Metazoa > Arthropoda > Insecta > Lepidoptera > Saturniidae > Antheraea > Antheraea mylitta. Next base: position 1,764,838 of record JACEII010000026.1, on the reverse strand, counting down.
CACATATAACTGATTTACAATATCGTCTTGATTTTTCCATGAAAGCCACTTTTGAAGTTGAAACTAAGTGGTTTCTTAACCTTTAAAGTTTTGGCAGACATATAAATGTAATTTATCCAATTTTGGTAAGACTTCAGCAGGCGGATACAAAACTTTTTATAATATTTATTTAGTTTATAATTATATTTATATTATATAACACTTGCCCAAAATGGAAAATGGTTCAAAGTAATGAGACAATTGTAATTTCAAAAATAAAAGCTAGCATAAAATTAACATAAACAAAACACGCCGTTTCAATGAAAATCATAAACCATTTTGCGAGAAAGAAGTAATTGCAAACGCTAAACAGAATTTGCTGAGTGATCGTTGTTGCTACAAACGTGTTCAGATTGCACCCAGTCCCCTCAATTATCAGTTATTATTTACATTTGTTTTTGTTACCGTGATATAACTTATCATGTTATCTTATCCAGAGAGAAAGGTGAATTGGTCGTTTGTTATTCGCTTATTCAGGCTTTGTTATTATAATTTTATCAACAGCAAGTTCTTCGAGAATTATGATGATTGTGTCTCTTGTAATCCTTATTACGTGGAATATATAGACGCGGTGTGATGTTTACTGTCTGTTATCGAAATTAGCATATATTGCATTGTTTTTGTCTCGCCGTACGATTTGATTATGTAATCTGAATACATATTAATCAGCGCTCGCTGTTTTGCACCAGAACAAGCACATGAGTGAAAATGAGTTAGGGAATAACATATAATATTTACAATAATATTTGAACAATATATATGTGGGCGAAATTATTAGAAAAATATTTGTATTGACAGAAGTATTAGTCCTTACCCTCTAATACGAGGTAAGCCTATAAAAGACGTAGCGAAAAAGGAGCGAGGAGCAATTTTATTTCCATACGTGTTGTTTCCAAGGCAACAGCCCAAACCGAGCCACTCTGACACCCTTGAACTTGTTTTCATTTGGTTGAGTGCTTTAAGCGCCCTAAAAGCCCGTCAGGACAACAGCGGTTAGTCAGTTTGAAAGAGTGGGGATCATTCTCACGCGGATGGTCGGTCCGTTCATACAATTCGGGTAATTTGAGTATTTTTAACAATTTGGTAACGCGTATTTCAGATTTTATGTCATTATTTCTACTCTATTTCACTTGTTTTCAGTAACCAATATTATTCATCCCAATCCTATTTTATTCCTATTATACACGAGAAAGTTTTCGAGGATAGATGTTTATTTTCTTTGACGTAAAAACTATAAACGGGATTTTGATGAAACTTCTCAGTAATGTGCATCAAAATAGCATATTAGCTGTTATCTACAAAGATGTTGTTTATATTGACCAAAATATAAAAATAAGTGCCAAATAAATAACATAAATCTTGCCATTTGAGAGTTGTCACAGTGTGTGCCGTTTGAATTACTCTAGGATGATCCTGTTATTGTTAATAGTATAATATTATGTATGAATGAAGAATAGATGCCATTATACGACAGAGTAAGATGACTCCAAAAACATCCACAGGACAGTCATAATTTACTTATGTTTCGTCGAATCAATACAGTTAACGCTCTGTATTTTTTTACTCATATATCACTAGTAAAATTAAGTACTTACGGTTGTGTTTACGTTTCGGTGGTTCGTTATGAATTTTTCAAGAAGCTGTAAAATTCAAATGAAATATTATACAGATATGTTTCATTTATTCAACGCACAATGGTATATATATTATCGTCAGCGTCTGTATCATTTAAATAATAAGAGACCGCAATTTATTTATTTATTACTTTGCCACTTGACAGTTTCAAATTACTTATTAATCTTTAACACAGCATATCATTTATGTATTGCAATATACATCGACAGATCTCCATGCATTTATTATCTGTATAAGGAATGCGTTTTACTAAAACTCAACAAAATTGTCGTATTGTCAAAAAGTGAGTAATCAAATCAAAATACTTTTTCAATTTAGGCCCTGAGAAGGCGCTTATAAACTTCAAAGCTATTACCAATTCAAGAAACAGAAAACCCAGTCATCGAGAGGAACTGGCAAGAAACTTGATCTGGTTTATCTTTGTCATATTTTAGAATAATACGTTGAATTTACTATTTTTTTTAGCGGATTCACAGAGAGGAGTGTTATTTCCAGACACCACCATCGTTCATATATTGATCAATCATTTAGAAATAAAAACCTGTTTGAAATGGTACATGAACTTACTATCCGGTAAATCGGTAATTTCCTTTGAGTTCCAAGTTATTGTAGACTGTGATTATATCTTTTAAAAAACTTTTACTGGTCTTATTAATCTTAAAATATGGGATGAACAATGTGTGGTTGTTTCTGGTATTAAAATCACGCCCATTTTTTACTAAATCTAGCTTATCTAATTTTTTTGCCAACATTCATTAAATTATCAAAGATGTATTGATGGGGCAGAGTTAATATACTCAACTCTTGAAATTTGAAGACCCTATTGTAATTTAATATCAAGAACATATAACATAATAACATAAAACGCACCAAAAGAACAAAACATTTTTGTGACGGGATCAAAACTGTCATAGATCAGATCTAACATTCGTTACAATGTCACACTAGGTTAAGTTGTTGTATAATGAATTCGCCTATGTATATTCAATAACCAACCTAGTAGGGATTTGTAGACTGACCACTGACCACTCTCTTAGGTGCTATAAATTCCACGTTGTTGTCCTTTCTTAATTTGTTTTCTTTCTTTCTTAACGTTATTAGCTAATTTAGCCTATAGTTGAGAAGCTGAGCAGTCGCCATACCATTGTTGACTGACGATGGATACTCAATTTTTCACTGACGGCAGTTATGTTTTTATACTGTCACTCCAGTCCGTTTTCGCCCAGTTCCGTGTTATAATAAAAAAGTAACTTAGATTACTTTCCGAAAGCCTTCTATGTACCAATGAAAGCCACCACCGATAGCTGTATCAGTGTTTCAAGATTAGACCAGACAAATAAACCAATAAACAGAAAAAAAGTTTTTTTTTTTTATTTTAGTGAGTTGCAAGTATGAATTTAAAAAAAAAGCCTATCGTCAAATCACTGACCGACACTACAACTTCATTAATCAATATAGATGTATAAGCGTATACAGGAAACAGGACTTTATTACATAGTTGACGATGATACGATGAATGAATACAAAATTGATTGAGGTACGATAATTAAATAAAGCTAGGAAAAACTACAAAATCCACAGAGCGGAAAATCGAATTTATGTAACTTCACCTTGAAGATGGATTATTTGAACATTTATACTGGTTTATACATTTATACCACTAGCACTACCACTTCGTCCGCGTAGGTTATTATCTCAAAATATACAAGTTGTATATTTATACACAAAGGAAATATATAAGCAACGCAACGGTTGCCCCATTTCTCCACGGTAAAAAAAAAAAAACATAATTACTGAATGCGTACGGTGTTTTTACAAAAAAGTTAAATACGTATTGAATACTTGCTTTAAAATGGTTACGTTTTAAATGCCGCTCGCGAAGCTGGGGCGGGTCGCTAGTTGATAATAATATTAAGGATAAACACTATCAAAATTTGACTGAAGCCATGTAAGTTGGCGCACCCAAGTGTTTTTTTATAGAGAACGTTTTTATGTTATCAAATATTATGGTTAATATTTAATGTATCAGGTAATATTTTACAATAGAAGTTACTAGTAGTCATTTTCTGTCAACTTCATAACTTGTTTCATATATTATTGATTGTACTGTGCTCACCATAAGGCACAGTGCAGTCACTTTGCTGTGCTACAATAAAAAAAAATCTAATATCACAAAACATAATTAAAGTTTGGTGAGAGAACATACCTGTAATTTAATAATATCGTGTAAATTGATTCAGTGTTATTCAAGTTTCAAATCACAAACAAAGAGGCGTTGCCTTATTTGGATAAGTAAGGATATCAAGCTTACGTTAATAAGTAGATAAGCTTTAGTTTTTAGTATTCATCAAAATCATCATATAATAACAAATCACAAAGAATCTAACATATGGAGGCCTGGTTGGCTCATCTTCGAATTAGAAGATAAAAGCGTCTCATAGATCTACACAAGTGAACTTTTGGATTCCAGTGCCGATTTGAGATTTGCCTCATCTATAATTCACATATTCAGACTAAAATTGTTTGAAAAGAATGTAAGTAATTTATCTCAAACCAAAGAGAGTGGTGTGCCTCTGTCAAATTTCTGCCCAGATTCGAAAAAAAATCCAATGCTGGAGCTACCTAACAAGATGGAATTTAAGTTGAAACAATTATTTCACCTAACGGACAGTAATAATTCAGCCAAACTTGTTTACTGTGGTAAGAAAGAAGAGTATCGTAAAATTTAAACCTTTTCATAGTGTATACGCCACAGGAAATAGTAAGCTTACCATGTTGTTTTAATGACTTGTGATCTTGTTGAATGTTTATCTTATCTGTAACCTTGCCGTCTGCAATTGTATTACCATTCAATTAAGTATTGTTATGTAATAAGGTAAATAGCGCTCATCAAAGACCTTCTTGTGTCATTCCACTGTGGACTTAGTTTTTCATAACAGACCTTCATGAACGATCTTGAACGATATTATATTTTTTGTTGTGACAGTCTTCACTGACCTTGTCGTTTGAGATTGATTATATTGATGAAGACGTTTAATTGCATTATGTAATGTTTAAGTTTATTGTATTTATATCGTCATTTTATAACAGATGTAGAGAATAAATTTACAAGTGTATTTAAAATGCGTTTAAAGTTATCTGGTCGCTTGATTTTTGAAGGCCATTTTTGTGGAAATCCATTATTAAATATTAGGATGAACGATACTTTGCAATTCAAAACAACTAAGAGTAATTAAGAAGCGTTGGTGATCGAAGTGCAAATGTACGCGGTAGATACATGCTGAAACTACTATTGGTTTCAGCATGAATGGGTCAGCTCGCCCGGGGTAGTATTACCCGCTCACAGAAAATCGACGTAAACTCAATGAGAACGCCAGATATCCACCTTTTCTCTCCTTCTCCCCTCCCACTTCTCCCTCCCCCAAACACAGGTTGGCAATGCACTTGCGACTACCCTGGTATTGCAAGTGTCTATGGACGCTGGTAATCACTTAGCATCAGGTGACGTACCTGTTCGTTTACACATATAATATTAAAAAAACGTATTAATAATTATCTGGTAGTGTAAAAGTCTATATTTTATAAATGTTTGGAAATTTATCCATTCTATCAGTAGCAAGTGATAGACATTCAATTAATGAATTAAGGCAGTCTATACTTCTATTGTGAATAAGTTTATGGGCGGAATTAATTCTAGTACACGGATAGGTATTTGACACCAGAATCTCAAATTATGGGTCTTCTACCCATTTTTGCCACAAAAGTACTATAAAATACCATTAATAATCCTTTACAGAGTGTGAAAATATGAAATATAATATATTAGGTAATATTTAAAGCACAATTCATAACAAACGTATTGAAAATATGTTTACAGAACAATTCGAATGCATAATTCAATAAATATAAAACGAATATCTCACGATATTTACTTTGAAATAAGAACATCTTAAAGTAAAGATCAATATTATGTTAAGCAGATGTGAAAGCAACAAGTCACGAGTAAGCAGGTCATGGATGGTAAATAACACAAACTCTATTGCGTTTACACTGCACATTGTTGCATAGAATGATAATATTCCGAACGATGCAGTTAATTTAACATTGTTATCACACATTGTTGCAAGGGGACGCGACTTCCTCGTCTAGTCTTAGTTTATAAATACCTGTTTACATATTCCTCTGTGTACTGTTTTGTGACGCATGATACGTTATATTCACTTATGATTTTCTTGACGTTAAGATTAGTAAACAGATTTGCATTTATGTTTTTTACATGAGCATTCATATTTATGTGTCAGAATTTGTTAATTACAACTTTGTTCTTATTCCGATTAATGATCTACGTACCCTAATTTCTGGGTTAAATTATCTTGACACTGGCAGAATTCGTATCTATGGGCCGCCATTATTAAAAGTTGAAGTTTATTTTTAACCGACTTCGAAAAAGGAGGAGGTTACTATGTTCGGTTGTACGTTTTTTTAACAACCAATTTTTCATATTATTACTGCCATTTTCGTGTAGTTAATAATATTACAATCGTCGTGTGATTATTTCAATATTCTATCAAGTTGGTGACTCCCTTGTTAGAACCTTCCAGGGAGTTTTTGTGGAAATATAAAATCCACTACTAAAATCCCGCCAAAAACTCCCAAGTTGAAATTATCTTGCTATGAATTAATGTTGTAATTCTTTAACGCTACTGCACAGTAAAGGTCAAACTCTTATCAACACCATATCCATCATCCTAAGAGCATTTCAACAAATAAAACGAAATGTGAAGATTTGACTAGGCTGGTACATTATCATAGGCGAACAGGATTTACCTCCCTCCAGTGGATGTTAGTGTCGGTACTTTTAAAATCATTGCCATCTAGTAATCTGCTAAAAGATATCAAATATTTATTAACAAAACTATAAAAACATATTTCAATATTTTGACTGAATACAACTATGTTTTCCTTAAAATAATATTTAATCAAGCTAATTAAAATAAGAAATAGGTCAAACATTTAGAGTTAATTGGTGTTCAGCCTTCATTTTATACAAACGCCAACCCAACAACCAATAAATTAATATGCCGTTTACAATGGACTACAAATAACCTGCTCGCGTAGGAAGTAAGTTAATTAATTCTTAACAGAATCAAAAACAGTTTTAATATTCATAGTTAAAAGTATACTATGGTAAATTATAAATCAAGTAACTAATGTATGTTGAAGAATTTCGAAACATTTAACAAAACTTGGAATGTTCCTTAATGCGATGTACTGTCTACTTACTTACATACGACATTTTTTATATCATTGTAGGCAAACGAACAGGTGGATCACCTGATGTTAAGTGATCATCACCGTCACACACCAGCAACACCAGAGGAGTCACAAGTGTGTTGCCGGCCTTTTGAAAAAAGTGTACCCTTGTTTCTTGAAGGTTTGTAACTCGTAATGGTTTGGAAACACCGCCGCTGAGAGTTGATTCCACGGCGTCGAAGTGCGAGGCAGAAATGACCTTGAGAACTTCACCGTAGAAGGCATCCACTCATCGACCTACGACTTATGATGCCCTGTAATAAAGCACAATCTATTCTATGTAGTAGTAAAGATTTTTGAAGTTAAATATCTTATGGGAGGCGTTTGAAATTGTGATCCGCAATCTTTTTGTGTGTCGAAAGTTTGTGGAGGGAAACACCGTGTCTCGCTTACCTTTGTGTATTGGAGAACAGTAAGACATACTTTTTATTCGCTTCCTTTTTGAAAGTTGCACTTCTAACGCGTTGAGATTCTGTTGCGAAGCATATGTGTGTATATCCCAGCAACCGCATTTAAGAAATAAACAGTAAAAAAATAAACCTATTTTTTACTGTTCATACACTTAAAGTTGCAAGGGAATCACTTAATATTAATTCGTAGTCCGGTGAAGCTGTTAAGACCTTGCTGGGTCAATAGCTTAGTCATTACAAAAAAAAAAACACATAATATTAATAGACGCTATTGTTTAAGCTTAGAGGTGCTAACTCTCAACTGCAATACCGAAAAATATCTACAGGGGCTAGGGACAGATTTACAATCAGAAGGTGAGAAATTACTTGGCGGGCATCAAGATAAATGAGCCAATCACCATTTTATGATTTGACAGTGATGTTTTCTTTGCCGAAAAGATAAAAACTATTGTAGAATTAAACTCTACGTTCATCGACGCGGTCTCTTGACATCTCAACACTAAGCCTTACTGCTTCGCATGCATAAGTAATTTCAGCAATCCTTTCACCGACCAAGACAATCCAGTCAGACGTCAGTGAGCCTTGAAATTAGATAAACGTGAACTAGTTCTTCATAAACTGTGATAGCTTGGAGGATATAACCCTCGCTCTACGTACATTGCATATTAAAAAATTCACTCGTAATTCTGGGTTTATGAACTGATTTGTATCGACATTTAAAAGATATTAAAAAAATTAACACTAATGGGAATATATATGTGATTAACAGGCGATTACTAATCTTAAAACATTTAACGGACTCTGATTCCAACGACTCTGTTACCTGCATCTAAATCATTTTGAAATAACCACGACTCTCTTACTTGTATCTATATCAGCACTAATAAATCTTGGTGACTTAATATTATGCTTTTTTTTCGAACTGACTATGCTATTAGCCTTGCAAGGCCTTTACAGCTTCACCGGACTAAAATTAATATTACGCTCATGCAACATGTCAAAGGAGTGAGTACTGAATCGTATCAAATTGTGATCACCCATCTCTCCCTTTATATTGCCAATTCCAAATAATCTCTTTGCGAAAATTACAAGTTTGGAAAAAAAATGGGAATATATAATCATATTTCAGAAGGATAGAATTGAATAATTTAAAAAAAAAACATGATATATGTATACTATATCTTTAGTCCATATCTTTTGGTTTATTTATTATCTGTTATAATTGAAAAAAATGCTACTTATCTGTGTTACAGCTTCATGTGAGTGCGTCGAAAGAACCCATGGTGCGATTACCTTCCGGCTGATGCAGGTGCTTACCGGCCATGGCTGTTTTGGAAGGTACCTGCACCAGGTCGCCGGAAGGGAGCCAACACCATTGTAATCGATGTGATGAGGAAACCTCCGAACACATACTGGAGGAATGTCCGGCCTGGACAGAGGAGCGCCGCGAATTAGCTGTAGTAGTGGGAGACGATCTCTCTTTGCCGGCAGAGTGGTTTGTTCCATGATCGGCGGAGAGAGGCCGTGGAAAGCTAACGTAGCATTTTGTGAAAGCGTTATTTTAAAGAAAGAGGATGCCTAAAGGTAACAGGAGAGAGCTGCTGATGCGCCCGCTGTCCGACGAACGAGAGTCGGCCGCAGAACCAGAAGAGGGGGTGGCCTTCACCATCAAAGACCCCCTAGGTAATCAAACTCCAGTGACAGACGCGAGGACGTATGTTACCACTAAATGGAGTTCCCGTCTTACCCGTAGCTTCAGTATTCTATGAAGCAGGAGAGAGGAGCGTTTCTCCTCTCTCGAGATGTGGATCCCCGGTTCCAACATCTACAGGGACCCAAGCACGCGACCAGGTCAGTGGAGCATATGCTCAACGTTATCCCTCGATGATGGTCCATACACGCGCGGTGCGGCAGTGGAGTTTTAGCCGGTGTTACAGCTTCATAGCCATTTATGAATCTGCGAACTGTTCATAAGTTTTCAGTCACGCGGTATTTTAATCTGATATTGTATTAAAATTACCTTTTATAATGTCGCGTATATAAAGATATGAATTAATGAATGTTATTGAATTAATCTAAGTTGTACTATGACATTATTATTTTTTTCATCTGCTAAACAACTGCTTGTATAATAGGTACGTATTCGATTCGTTTCTTTTCATTGGACGTTTCTTACAGGTTATCGGTAACAGCTGTAAAAATAACTGTTAGTTCGTATCTTAGTTTATTAACAAATATTATGTATATTATATTACAAGATAAAAAAATATTAAGATACATAACGTGACCTTTATTCCTGAGATTATATTTTTAATTACTGATCTTTTTACATTTCAATATATGTTGCTTAACTTCAACTTGTAATAGAAAAAAAATGTAGGTTTAACCACGTCGCCGTTTGTCGTGTTTCGTCTTTTGGTGGCCGTCGTAGTGTGCAGTAGTAGCTCCGTCCGAACTCGTGTCGGTTATTTAAAAAGTGAATAATTGTTAGAATTAATTCTTAACAGTTTATCTAAATTGGCCAGTTCTGTTTTTAATAATCAATTATCGTTTTTCGAAATTCCTAACAATATATATCATCACGCTAAGACCAATAGGAGTTGAGTACTAATGAAGCATGTTGCAAAATCGTGCCCGTTTTTCGCTTGAGGGATTCCGCTGCGTGTTAGCTTCAGCCCAAAATTACTATTCCATGCGGACGAAGTCAGTCACGGGCAGAGGCTACTAAAATGATATTCTCATCATAAAAGAAGATATATGATAAAAGATTAAGTTCATGCAATATTCTGTTCGAACTTTAATCCTGTTTAAATAAAATAAGGCATTATACTGCATTCTTTATCATAGTTATCGAGCTATAATATCTTACGAGTAACGCGCCACGGTTCGCGTTATCATATCCTGTTCATTATTAAACTTTTACGATGCAAATTGTAAGTTCGGATTTCTTTGTTCAATTTTTACCGCTTTTCTTGACTACGCTTTGTTGATTTGTTTTAACAGAGTATTACTATATAAATTAATAATGACTTTTAAATGCAGATTAAACACCGTATAAATTAAAAATGAACATAGTGAATGTTAAATTTTTTATTCCTCTACATAAAAGCAGCTCCTGCGCAAGAGTTCAAAGCTTTCGCTATCATAGATTTTACAAGCATACTATTTTTTTTTTAATTTTGGCAATCAATCTTTCTGATTATTACTGCCATTGTCGCGTTGTCAAGTATATTACAAGGATTGTGCAATCACTTCAATATTAAGTGTCGTATGAATCAATATTCTAACAAGATGGTGGATCCCTTGTTAGAACCCTCCAGGGAGTTTTTGTGGCATCTCAGAATTTCATGCTCCATGGTATTATTTTCCATTCACTTCACTCATGCACAATAAATTAACTATATTACGTAAAACACCACAAAATTTACAAAAAATAGAGTTAAATAACACAAGATTATGAATAAAATATAAAATCCACTACATGACAGACTGAAATCCCGCCAAAAACTCCAAGCCTATTTTTAATAGACACAAAGGGCGTTTTTGGCGGGATCTTGGCAGGTAATGTAGTGGATTTCATATTTTATTCATAATCTTGCGTTATTTGGCTCTATATTAAGTAAATATTGGTGGCGTTTTACGTAATATAATTTGGTCATTGTCCACAAGTGAAGATGATCGGAATGAATACCACAGAGTCAGGATTCTGACTTGTCACAAATACTCCCTAGACAGTTGTAAGAAGACGGCCACCCTCTTGTTCGTTGATTGAAATAATCACAAGAAACTTGTAATATCATTACCTACTCGATAAGGGTAGTAATAATCTACTAGGAAATTGGTTCCTATAGATAAAATAAAATAAATAGACGTAAAGTACAACCAGACTCAAAATAATCATTAATAGATTACACATATAATTGTCCTGTATGGGATTCGAACTGTTATAGGGATCTTAAAAAATCCCTTTTTAAAAAAAGATTTATTTGATTAATTATATATTTATTATTAGAAGAATTGTTTACACTGAATTATAAGGATTTAGAGTGTTATGGACCGAGACTGGGAATGAACTACGACTGACTGGGTGGTAACGTGGAGCGTGTTAGGACTCGGGAAATGCTGACGCTAGGTATTGAGAAAGGTACTGGATAGGAAGGGGTAAGATCTGTGGTGTCGGAGAAAGGTCAGCATATAAGGGTACATGGTTAGGGTATAACAGAACCCACAACATTCAGAGCGCCGTGGTAAGCCGAGTGGACCGCTTAAACCACTGCACCATCGATGCCTAACCAAGCACAGGGTAGGGAAATGGAGGTATACTATGATTATTTAAATTAAGAGATCTTTACCATTATATATATGGTGAAAGACCAGACATAGTGTCTCCTTGTAATGATAACAGATAATAATCTAATACCTTTAAACGAACAATTCTTGTATATTTTTATATTTGTATATATTCAGGATCTCGAAAACCGTGTCATCTATTTCCGTGAAACTTAGTATGTAGATAGTTTCGGGAACGATAAATCGATCTAGCTACATTTTATTCATAGAAACCTTTTTTAACTGAGTTTTCAGGCAATGAAAAAATATAGCTAGAGTAAAAAGGTAAATTTAGCCGGCGTTGTCAAAACAAAAATAGCTCACATGGAAATCGGTTGCTTCGAAAATCCGTGTAACCACAGTTCGAATCCGAGTGACAGCAGAAGAGATATTATATTTTTTAACTATATTTTTTTTTTATAAGAAAATGTTAATTTTAAGGCAAACCTAACAGTTTATTTTAATTTAAAATGTTTTTAAAGAACCGAGGTAGGCTCGGTCGCCCATGTATTAATTACTTAAGAAAATAATGTAAAGCAATAAGACACTATCGATTAGAAATAAACCCACACATTTCAACTTCAAGTTCAAGACAGGATAAAACGAGTTTTATATAAAAAATGTTATCACAGTTGTTACATCATGTTTATTTATTTTTTATTCACAGATCAATCAACAGATCGTCCTTGACCAATTTCGATTGACGTGAGGAATGAAAGGATTTGCGAATTCTAATAAAAACTTGTTTACAACATGAAAAATATTCGATAGCGAATTAAAAGGAATTTACGTTTGTAAATTTGATTTCTTTTTGGGACTATAGTTGGTTTTAATATTTCTTACTTATTAACGTGAAAGCGCTTTTAGCAAGATTCATTTTTTTGCATAATATTGTATGGTGCGTGTTGTGGATAATAAGTCACGTTTAATTTGTTTCATAATAACATTCATATATTACAACTAGCTCCTGCCAGCGACTTCGTCTGCGTAGTATAGTTACTTTGAGCTAATGGTAACACGCAGCGGAAGCTCTCAAGAGTAAAAAAAATCCCGATTTTGAAACATTTTTCATTGGTGCTCCGCTCCTATTGGTCTTAGTGGTTATATATAGCCTAGAATGAGCTATATAACAATGAGATAATTTTTCAAAATCGGACCAGTAGTTCTTGAGATTACCCCCTATAACGTCAAAATCTTACAAACTTTACTTCGTTATAATATTTGTATAGATTATGAATAAGATTTTCTGCACTAAAGTGTTGGCGCTAGCAAAACAATGATATTTATATGTATAATATGTTATTGCTAGCAAAAAGGGATGCAGCAAAAACATCTTGCAATATGGTGTGTAAAAATCTATGCATGCGTCATTGATTCCACTGGCTTGCAGGAATATTTGTAATTTTGTACCTACAATGCGGAAACATGTTGGTCATATGAGCTGTTTGTGTAGAAAAAATATATCCCGGTACCATCCTGTTCGCTCGGCAACCGATGCTGCTCACATATGGAGTACGCGACACACACGGACAGCGCTCCGAAGTGGATCGCAACAATGAGGAGGATTGATAAGTGGCATGGACAGACTCAGAACAATGGAGTTCGAGAAATATCCTCAACAATTCTTCAAGTGATTTACAATAACTTACAAGGAGCGAACAACAAATAACCATTCTAAAAGCGACGTGTCTTCTGGCAACAGGTCTGAGAACATCGAATCTTCCACTCACTAAGCGACGAGTCACCGAAACCCTAGTCATCAAGTGACAAACGATAGACTGTATCATAAAAGCAGTATACCTATTTCACAACAGAATGAATCTTCTTTACATAAAATAATAATGTAAATTTAAAGTGTCCATACTTTTTCGATTTACGTAAAAAAAATGTTGCAAGTGTCTAGGAATAACTAAAAGACATTTCAATCATTTTTAAAAATGTATGTCTGTCTGTCTGTTTGTACGAATACGAATCACTGCTAAAGTAGTGGGTTTACAATAAAACCTTACCAATCAAATTATAATAAAGCATATTCTCGAGAGTAACTTAGTCTTTATTTCATTAAAATCAGTCCACTCTATCGAAAGTTATTGTAATTTTAATGACGACGCGGCGTAAGTACGAGAGAAAAGTAGATGACTTTATCACTTTTTTTTCTATAAGGGCCCACGCGGACGAACTCGCGGGCACAGCTAGTTTATAATATTGTGAATAGAGCTGTCTTACAAACACCTCATTTTCTTTCGGCTGAGTGTTTTAAGCGCTCGCCTTAGTAGTCCGGTGAAGCAGTTAAGACATTCCTAGGTCAATAGCGTAGTCAATTCGAGAAAAAAAAAACTCATTTTCTTCGCAATACGGTTAACTTAAAGAGGCCGAGACGATCATGATAATGAATACTATAGTTAATAAATACTATGAATCAAGCATACGGTTTGAAATTCAAAAAGAAAAAAGAAGCCTGTGTTATACGAGACGCGCAATGGAAAAAACCACAATGGTATAGAATAAATTTGCGTGCGTTTCACTGTTTAGATAATTTGTACTATCATACACACATTTGTCGAGAATTTAAATATGATGACATCATTTACGTCTCGTATCACAGTAATCTGGCCAGACTTGTTACAAAGCAAGTTTTGGTATCGACGTACGAGTTGTTGTTTTTTTTCCAACAATAGTTATTGTTTGTATTTAAGTAACAAAAACTATTGATGTAATGTAGAAAATATTCAGACAAAATGATATATTATGTAGGTACTTTTTATAGATTCATTTATCTAAATTATTTATTATTGTTACAGCTATTTTGATACTCAGTTCTCATTTATTTTTTAACTTAATCTTTGGCAACCAATCTTTTAGATTATCACTGTCATTGTCGTGTAGTTAATAGTATTACAAACGTCGTGGATTATTTCAATATTCTAACAAGATGGTGGCTCCCTTGTTAAAACCTTCTCGGAGTTTTTGTGGCATCTCATGATTTCATTGTATGGTATTATTTTCCATTCACTTCAGTTATGCATAATAAACTCACCATATTACGTAAAACACCACCAAATTTACAAGATATAGAGTCAAATAACACAAGATTATGAATAAGATATAAAATCTACTACATGAGTGGCTGAAATCTCGCCAATCCTCTCATTTATTTATTCATGTTTATCTATACTTATTTATAATAGAAGTGTAAATCTGACGTGGCTGTACTTTTTAGATTTTTGTAAAAAGAATAGTTACAGATGTCTTGGAATATGTAATAAAATACATTTTTTTAAAAACTTTGTCTGTCTGTCTGTTTGTTTGAACACACATCACTGCTAAAGTTCCGCATATCACTTCATATCTTAAGGCATATCTTCGAGTAACATTTGGTCTTAATTTGATTAAAATCGGTTCATATTATCAAAAGTTATTTTAATTTTAATGACGACGCTACTTGAGTACGAGAGAAAAGTAGATAAGTAAATATTAATAAGTTAATGCATTTAGATGATTTCATTAGTCACTGTTTTTCTCATATTAGGATCCATGCAGACGGAGTCGCGGTACACACCTAGTGTCTAATAAAATAAGAACAAATTCTCCTTTTACAGTATGACCATGTAACTATCTTGTCTCATTCGCATTTGTATGGTGATTTTTTTGCCCAAATTTTACGTACACATAAGAATTTTCTTTCTACAAACCTTGTCCTGACAATTCCAAACACAACAAAAAGAAAATTAGCAAAGTAGGTGTCTTGCATACATTTGAGTATTCTTTTTTTTATTAACACATTTTATATTACATACATACGTACATTATGGAGGGTCTTTTCGAATCTGTAGCTTTGTCATACACAGTACATCATTTATAATATTCCTTAAACTAATGGCTTCGTGACAATGTGTCGATTCATTGTTTTAATGAAGAAAAGAATTATCAAGAAGCCATGACACGGTGGTTAGGCTTTCTCTAATACCAACTAATAGTTATTCAGCTAAAGTTCAAAATCTTTTGCCAAACACCTTTATGTTTCTTCGGGCAGTTCCAATATGAAGTCAATTCTCTCTAGACTTATCGTTTACGATCTTGGGGCACATCATAATTAAACTCCACGTTTGTCGTCAAATCTATAAATAACTAGCCTCTGCCCGCGATTTCGTTCGCGTGGATAGATACACTGACACGCAGCAGTTCTCAAAAGGAAAAACATTCCGATTTTGAAACATTTTTCATCTGTGCTCCGCTCCTATTTATCTTTGCATGATGATATATAGTCTATAACCATTCTCGATGAATGAGCTATATAACACTGAAAAAATTATTCAAATCGCACCAGTACTTCCTGAGATTACCCCCTACAACGTCACAACGTCACAAACTCACAAACTTTACCTCTTTATAATATTAGTATAGATAAAAAATCATAAGCTGCCGATAGAAGTGAACACTTAAAACAATGTAATGGGTTTACTTTTGAAGTTTTTAAATAATGATAGTCTGAATTATTTAGGTTTCATAATTGAAATTGTTATCATTATTCTGGTTTTCACATCTAATGGCACTGCAAACAATAATTATATAAATTTTTATACAATTTATGGATTACCCAAACGTAAGATGGGCTGCACAATCTCAATACAAAATAAGTACAATATTGTAAATTTGACATATCAAATTGGTGTCAACTTATAGAGTTTTTAAGAAAGGTAACAAATCTGAGAAAACGTTTACAAAATGTATACAAAACACATTTTTTATAATGTCAAATGGCCATCAATTGTCGGTGCAATGAACCAGAAGATTTTTCGCTTAAATTTACTATGGCATTGGTAATATTTCGGATATTTAAATTTCTAATATATATTTATCCTTGACCGCAACCACCTCGTGTCAAATAAGACAGGTGAGTATAAGTTACTTAACTCCTGAGTAACCTGGAAGATAAATGTATTAGGGAAGACAACTGTTTATTTTAGAACATACAACGAAAGAATCAGGTTTGTCAGGCAACAATAGCAATCTATTTAAATTAAGTAAACTGAGAGTTTCATATAAGATTATTATAGTACTGCGGTAAGTCACGTAACAGTAAAGATGCTTGTTCACTTTACTCAGTACAGCACCAGATTAGGCCCCCCTCGGCAGCGACTCAAGCGTAGGTCCGTTCCCTCGGTGTGGAGCCCTTGAGTGCGCTGCTCGCGCGATACAGTGACTCCAATATTTACATCACTGCTACAACACTACACGATCACCCCCACACACGTGCACGCCTACACGCTTACACATGGAACTGGATGGGTTTAATTTTTTTTTCCCTTATCGAACTGAAAAAACTCTAATTTTCCGATAAAAAATATATGGAGGGGTTGTTGAGGCGTGTATGCTTGATACATATTAGCTAGATTAGCTAAGATAGGTCGCGAGTTTGCATGTAACAGGCAACAGCCAAGCCGAGGTGTGCCGTGAACCCTTGAGCTAGTTGCCCAAATAAAATCGGCTGAGTGCCTAAGCGCTCGCTTTAGTAGTTCGGTGAAGCTGTTAAGACCTTGCTAAGTCTTAATAGCGTAGTCAGTTCGAAAAAAAAACAGTACAAGGCTACGTAGACTGGTAAGATAAATAACTATACTTATGGTATTATCACGAGGGCTTGTTAAAAAAATAAACAACTAGTATTGACGACATAGTAGCGTAATATTAGTTCTCACTCGTTCAGTTATGAGATTAGGGCATATCTCCACTTTCAGTGATAAGCGACAAAAATATAGCTTAACGTATACATACTGTGATTAATCGTGTCGTTAAATAAATACTTTATTACTAATATTATTTACATATATACAAAATATAGGTATAATATTAAAATTATACTTTCTACTAATATTTGTAATAAGTGTTTGCATAAATTTTAAGACGTAATAAATATGATTTCGTATTGGATTACTGCAATTTATTTTTGTATAATTTTTTTATGTCTTAGAACAGATAATGGCTATTCTATTTCTTCGTCGTCAACCCATAGTAGTCTACTGCTGGATACAAACCTTTTCCGAGGTTTACTGCATGCCCCAAGATATATTCCACATCATGGCTGGCCGCAATTCACAAGTCGTTATTTATTTATTTATTTTTATTTCTGCAGACAGGTCCGCACCTTTTATCTGCTTTAGTATGTCTAATTAATCATGTTAAATATCGTTTTAAATGTGAACAACTCTTATTCTTATTTTATACTTGTTTATAAGTCGTTAGCTCTATCTAACTTTAGAACGTGCATATATGTTTGTCGTGTGATGTGTTCTATGTATATACTCAAAAACTGGAACTCTAAGAACGAAAAAAGATAAACTTATAATGGTTGTTTGTCATTCTGCACTTATCAAAGCTTTGGAAAAGATGTAGTGTTTGTACATTTGAATGTAGAAAATAATCTCCAGAAGCTATGATCTCATATTGAATATTTTTTCGAATTATAAGTATATATTTAAGTTCAAAACTAATAGTCAGAGATTATTATAAACAAAGTATATTTTATTATGTTAATATGACGCGATATATTCATGTCGCACCAAAACCTAGGAATTAAACAAATAATGTTAAATGCATTTATTCTAGTTATTATGTCTATCGTCTTTACAAATTAATTGTTGTAGACTAAATATAAATTAAATAATGTGATAATTATGAGGACAATAAACTACTATATTTAATAATATTGTAGCTACAATATAAGTATACTTATATCATTGTCAAATTGAAGACTTGATAAATACTTTGTTTTGATTTATACATAGCTCACCGTCATGTCCTTACCTCTTAATTAAAGACATTATAAAACACAAAGATAGATTTTTACACTATTAGGAGTTTGTAACGGTTTTATCTTGGGAATCTATTAATTTCGACGTTCTACTCATTGATTTACTTTATCGATTACCCTAAAACTCATATAAGAAACATTCAAAAACTGCGCGTGTAAAAAGTATATTAGCTTGACAAATATATGCAGTATTCTAAGATACACTAGATTATAAATCTCTATATTACAACACTAAACATCTTTTGATAAAAGTACATTCAGATTCGTCCTACCTATATAAGAATTCTCGGTGAAATGCGTGTACAATAAATTAGAGTGGTGGGTGCTTGAAGGGAGTTGCGATCCGTCAGCCGCGCTGGACGCACGCATTTGTTTGCACGCGCCAGATGGTTATTTCGACAACGTAATACTGTCGAGTGAGTCATCACTCGACACTATTGTATTTTGGAACTGCGATTACTTCCAAGAAATGCACCTGTGTGTCTACCTTTTCTATTGCTCTTTTGACATTCAATTAGTTCCGTGAAACGCAGCTGTGCGAAGTGTAAACCTTTCTTTTTAGTTTTATGCTACTTTTAGTCCGGACTCCGGAGTCCATTAAACTCAAAAGACACGCCCCCCTGCCCCTCTGGAGGTTTTTAATGTCTTCCCCTGCCCCGCTCCTCTCCTCAGGCCCGGGTATGGCCTCTCATAGTGAGATTCGGCTTTTAGAAGCTGAACTCGCTAGGTTTCGTGGCTTCATCGGAAGCAACTGTCCCTCCCTAATAGAGAACTACGACGCGTTTACGAAGAAGTATCGCGCCGAGTACTCTTTCGCGATGCCCGCTCCCTCGGTCCTAATTAGGATAGAGGAATCAAACGAGTTCGAGCTGACGAATCGTCACTCCTCTAGTGACGATACGTCCGGCTCTGACTCCGACATGGAGCAGGATTCCCCCGCTGACGACGGCTTCACCGATGTCACGCGGCGTCGAAAACCACGCAATAAGTGCCAAAATCCCTCCTCGTCCGAGAATGAAGGCGCTAAGCCTTCTAAACTCGCAAACGTTGACAGCGCGAAAGTGCCAACGGCGACTCTCACACCCCCTAGACCAGTCTCGCCTAAAGCTGCGACTCCCGCAGTCACGGGTAAGAAGCCCCGCCCTCCACCTCCTGTCACAATCCAGGATAGAGCGTCCTGGGTCGAAATCTCTAGCAGCAGATATTCCTTTCACCTCTGCCATGAGTACCCTCGTGGGTATTCAGGTAAAGGTAGCTACCCCTACTATTCACCGCAAACTTACGTGTTTCCTGCGCGATAATAAGTTTGCTTTTTTCACCCATTCGCTCGAAGAAGAGCGTATGCTGCGTATTGTTATCCGCAGAGTCCCTTCGGAAATCCCAGTCGATGACATATACGAAGACCTCAGGGAACAGAAGTTCCCTGTCAAAGAGGTGCACCGTATGCGCTCCCCGCGCACTAGAATGCCCTACGATATGGTGTTGGTCATTCTCGACCGCACCGTGGAGGGTACGAAAATATTTAACCTCTTGACCTTCTGCGGCCTCTCCAGCGTCACCGTAGAGCCGCCGCACAAAACGTCCGTACCCTTGCAGTGTCATAACTGCCAGGTGTACGGACACTTCGCACTTAATTGTTACCTGAAACCCAGGTGCGTTAAGTGTCTCGGCGACCAATCCACTAAGGAGTGTCCTCGCACAAAAGACTCGCCCGATCCTCCGAGTTGTGTCTTGTGCCGCGGCGTGGGCCATACCGCGAATTATCGCGGGTGTCCCCACGCCCCGCATTCAAAACAGCCCCGCTACGCTAGGCAGGTCTCGCCGTCTAAGGCGCCTGCGGCGTCAACCCGTCCCCGACCTCCGCCTCTCAACTATAGAGAAGCCTTCCCTAACTTGCCGAGCACATCTCGTGCACCGGTAGCGTGCGCACCCGCCCCTAGCGCGCCCTTCCGCCCCGCACGGGCCCTTCAGGCCCCGTGAGCCCCCAAGATCGCGCCCCAGCCTGCTCCTCGTCCTCAGATGGCTAAGCCTTCACAGGCCGACCCCGCCCTCTCCTTCAAATTATCTGGTATGGATTGGTCAGCCCAGCTCTTAGTCTTCCACGAGATCTCGGAGATCTCCGCGTACGATGAAGTAGCAAATGATCCAAAACAGGGCCCTATTCGTGCGATCGCGAAGTTTCCGGCCATCGCGGCTACCATTCAAAGACTCGCGCGCACCGCTGTCTCAAAATAATAATATTTTTTCTCAATATAAGATAGAGTAAACTCGCGTGTTTATATCTATCTTCCCCTAAGATCGATAAACAATGTCGTTATTTCTATTTTTAGATACCGGCGCTGGCGCCGTTATTTAATTCTACTATCCAAATTAATAAATATGTAAAGCTATCTGTATATGTACTTTTTTTCTTTTTATAACAGGTGTCTATTAATAAGGGCACTAATCATAAATATGATGTAATAAAAAATTGTCTGTATTTAACTAATTAATTTAAAAACGGTCTGGCTAATTTTCTAAAGCTTTGTACTTAGATAATCCGCAAATTTAATAAGATATAAGAACTGTCAATAATAATTTTAGAAATAATAATATATGTATAAGAATAAAATTGCCAGACGAAATTAGTAACTATGTAATAAATAAGAGCGTTTATATTACAAGTTTTTGCCCGTGGATTTGCTCACATTAATATAAATTTATATTAATTCCTCAGGAGCAGTACTTTTTTCTAGATGTACCATATATCCTTATGTGTCTGCAAAATTTTTAGAAATGTCTTTCTCTGTTTATTTGTACACGCATCTCTGCTAAAGTACTGCGTTTATGATAAAACCATATCCTCGAGTATCATTTTGTCTTGGTTTCACTAAAATCGTTTCACACTATCAAAAGTTATTGTAATTTTAATGACGACTCGACTTAAGTACAAGAGAATAGTAAACGGACTTAATACATTTAGGCGATTATATTAGTAACTATTTTTATACTACGTTCCACACGGACAGAGTCGCGGGTACAGCTAGTTTCTAATAGATATGTGAAGAAACAAACACACATTCGCAATTATAATATTAGTTTGTGTTTATAGCTTATATTATTCAGTGGAAAACATCAATTTTACTGAACAATATTACAGTGTCCTGCGTCTGCGGTTAGCCACAGAACACACGACCCAATTACATTAATTGATTGCCAGTTAAACAATAGCATGCAGTTCATTTGATATTTACAGTACTTGCTTCGGTGTTTACACTGATATTGTTTATTTTCATAGTGTATTTATAATATATAGTTCACATGTTTATGTTATTTTATCATAAGGTACATGTGTGATATTATTTCTATGTAAACTCAGTGGTTAAGGATGTGAAAACAGATACAAATGCCTAATATTAGTACAAAATACATTATATCTTGTGTGATAATAGATGCTAATTGATATAAGTATATCTGCATGGTATATTATATTTTGGATACGATTTATTTATATAAAATTTATAGTTTAAGTATCAAAGGTAAAACTGAAACAGATGTCAAAAGTCCAAAAGTGTATATTTTTTATAATAAAAAAGTCGTAAGTAAACGGATTTTGACGTTTCTCAACTAAGTTATAACTAAAAAAGAGAATTGTAAGTAGAGAGTATGAGAAGTTATGCGTATTTTTATGTGATTACAAAAAAAAACCTTTTTACCCATACATTTTAACAAAGTTCCAATGACGAAATTAGTTATTATAAAAAAGTTTGCATAAATAACATACGAAAGTTATATATAATTATAAGAAAATATACATTACTTTGAAGTAACTTCATAGTGTGTTACATAGGCGCGTGCAACTTTCGTTTTAGACTAAAACTCACTTCACGATGTGTTACATCGGCGCGCAAAATTTCTAAAACTAACATTGGCGCACGTAACGTCTCTTTTAGTCCTCTATCCCAATTTAATTAACTTAATGATTAATACGTAATCGATATAACTTCGAATCTATATTTTTTGTACTCAATGATAAGATAGAAATGATTAAATTTTTTCTATGTTAATATGCAGTATCTTACCAGATGAAGTATAAGGTGTCGAAAATATATTAAACATATCGTCCAATAGAAACACTATTTCATATAAAAACTTATTTCATTTTTTAAGAAACAATATATTTCTTTCAAAATTTATTGTTATATGTTTGTGATGACCACAGGTCGATCACGATTCAAAGTTTCAGTAATATGAAAGTCAAAGAGCTAGGTATAGAAAGAGAGGTGATCGACACTAACTCACCGTCCAGAATCATGAATGTTTAAAACATGACAACAAAACAACGCAAAAAGTTCGAATCAGCATTGTAAATATGATTCTCTGTAACCTTGGATAGGATGACTGTATACTGGCTTTCAATAAAATGGGATATGCCTAATGTCTACATGGGTATATATTCTTTATAAAAATTATTTCATACGGCTCCTTTCCGTATTCTAGCTCAAGCCTAAACGATGGTTATAGAACATATTGTAATGATTAATACCAGGGTAATAGAATTATTGAGTACTTAGTTATAAGTTATAGCACAGCATATTTCTATCGTCAGATTTTGATACAATTCCATGTGGTAATGTAAAGGAAATATTTTCATTATTAAATAAATATAATTTCTAACGAAGAGTAGTTGTTAACTTATTAAAAAAACTCTCGAGTAACCTAAAAACATCAATAAAATTAACAGAAGTCATCGCCATAGGTTTAATTCAGCGATTCTCAACTTGCGGTGCGCGTACACGCTGGGATACGCCGCGCGGGGTCTTGTTGGAGTATGTGAGTATTATAAATACTGAGAAGTTAAAACATTTAACTTATATATACATCCAATGATATTTTATATTGCAGTAATGTAACAATAAATAAATATAAAATGATAAAAGTGTCTAATGGTAACTTTTCATAAGTCCGCCTGGCAAACTAACACTCTCAAGTTGAAAATTTATCGCCAAGTACCTGTTGGTGTGTTCCAGACACGCACTTGAGAGCCAGTCCCTCTAGGTTATTTGACATCAGATGAGATTGTGGTCAAACGTTAAAACCTATAAAGTATTTTTTTTTAATGTTAATGTAAAGTAATACGGTAACTTTCTATGTATCATAAGACTCTAAGCATAGTTAGTACCAATATATGCCAAAGTCAAAACTGACAATTTTAGGAGTATGCATGGAATTATCAGAGGACGGTACTCATAAATGAAAAGTTTTATGAAAGGGTACGGGAATGATAAAAGATTGGAAAGCGCTGGTTTCATTTTTGTATACACGTTGTCAGATGCACAGTTAGAGAACTTAAGGGTACTTACTATTCATCCAAAAAAAAGTATTGTTCCCGAAATATAACTCATATCTCCATTAATGTGTGTGAAACCTAAGTATAAAATAAAATAACGCAAGTGTGTAAATAAAAAATTAAAGTGTTAGATCTCACCAAAAAATGACTTGTATTTGTCATATTTGACATTGGCGAAATTGCTTACACAGACAAAAGCCATAAATAAAAAAGTATTAGACCCTGCTTACATTCATGGGTTAAGATTAACTATGTAACATGACTTTATGTTATCTTTAATGTTGTTATTTTTATTACGATAATTTACAATCTCTACGAATGTTTGTTGTCTGCAGTATACCTAAGTCATGGAAAATAGCCCATTTGTTTATTGTCATGTGATATTGTCTAGCAACGACTAGTAGGTACCATTTAAAATTATTTCCACAATCTATTATATATTATTAAATGTCGTCTCAATGACACTGCAGTTCACTGGAGATCTGTGACTGCCTTAGTTATTTGAAATTTTAATATAACTGCGATATGTAGTATTTGTATTCATTTTTTTCATATTATGAATACTTTTTTTAATGAGAACTACTGTTTCGTGTTATTAAACATGTCCTGACTATTCTTATTACATGGTCTTTTACATAAAAATTAAAATTCAAATGTTGTTTATTACTATATTATAGCATGTACTACAACATTTTTATAAAGAGCCGAACCATTTTTGACGAACCTTTTTTTGAAAGAGAGAATTTTTTTTTCAGTTTTATTTGGACTACATGCCATTACGCTCATCCATTATAGATAAGCAGTAATAATAAAATGTTATCGAGTCAACTTAAATCTGATACAAGATATTATGGAAAATTACAATAAAAAATATAATAAACAATTAATTCAGACAAAACACGTCGTTCCCGTTACCACCTATGTGCCTAATTCTTAAGCGCTTTGTAATTATCATTCATGGAACATATTCATTCTACATCTGTTGTACCAGAAAGCGGTTAAAAAATCTGTAAAACATTGAGTATGAAGACTGTGTTAAATAAAAAATCGAACAAGTCACGAGAAGAACTCGCTCCTTAAAGTTAATATATCATATACTAGCCTCTGCCCGTGACTTCGTTCGCGTGGACATAGTTAATTTGGGCTAACTAATATGTAGCGAAAGATCTCAAGAGGAAAAAAGACCCCGATTTTTAAACATTCTTTATTGGTGCTCCGCCCCTATTGGTCTTAGCGTGATGATATATAGCCTATAAACATCCTCGATAAATGAGCTATATAACAATGAAAGAATTTCAAATCGGACCAGTAGTTCCTGAGATTACCACCTACAACGTCACAAACTTACAAACTTTACCTCTTTATAATACTAGTATAGACTAGCTGTTCCTACGACCTCGTCCGTGTCGAACCTTATGTAAAAATACGGTGACTAATAAAATCACCTGAAAATATTGTTCATTTACTTATCCATTTTTCTCTCGTACTTAAGCCGCGTCGTCATTAAAATTACAATAACTTTTGATATAGTGAACCGATTTTAATGAAAGTAAGACTAAATGTTACTCTAGGATATGCTTAATGATTTTCTTCTTGAGGTTTTATCGCTAAGGAGTAAGTTAAGCGTTGGTGAAAACAGGCATAAGTTTTACAACATAATATCCGGTATCTTTTACGTTTTTCTACGTTCTTTAACGTTTTTGAATTTTTTGTCTCAGTATTCAACATGATTTCCACTTTACAAGCCATTTTATTCGTACAGATAAGAGTCATTAATACATCTACAGTCAGACAGACAAACGGACAAACAAATCACCTGTAAGGGTTCCGCTTTCTTATCATGAAGTGTAAAATGCTAGAAAGGATATTTTGTTTTTTTTTTTTTTTTGTTATGAATTCCAATTGTTCTATAACTGCTTGATTATCAGATTTACGTTACGTTACATGCTGTTTTCTAAATATATGCTTTTATGAAAATTGAAATAAAATCACTTGATTTTATTCGATAAATAATATATATATATATATATATATAGTTTTGTTTAAAATACTTATTAAGGGTCAGCAATTTGTATTTTTGTCCGGGGTGACGTAACCGCTAGAGTATGGATATCTTAGATCTGTTGCTGATACACGAATAAGGAATGAGTGTTGCTTTATTATTCGTGTACTAAGATTGCGGGCATGTTTATGTTATATTTAAATTATGTATGGCAACACCGTTAACGTATAGTCGACGCTGACATCAAATTACATTCTTAAGTATATTATTCTGGTCGTGTGTACTTTCATTATGCATTCAACAGTTTTATAGTTGTTATATGCATATATCAGTACGCACGAACTCTATTCTTCGAAGCGAACTAACTGCCAATATTTGTGCGTTCTTCATATTTGCATAAATATTTTAGTGTTTCGCCGCTAAGTATTTACGACTTATGATTACGTAAAACGTTTATTACCCGTCATAGTTTCGGAGAAAACCACGAATAATTCTCATAATTTGATTTGCTGTGTTTATCTTTCTCGTTATTTACATTCGATGATAATAATTTTATATTGTCTGGCTTCGGTACGTTTATATCGTGTATAGTGACTTATTTTAATTAACCTCGAGATATTATTGCCAAAACGTTAAATACCATTTTATTTACTTACTAATCATCGCAGTTAGGTACAAGTTTTGGTTCCCGTCACCTAATATTTTATAAAATATATGTCTAGGTATTATAACTAATATATAAGTTATATTTATAGTTATTATAAAAATAATCAACGTTTCTTTGAAATGTTATCTATGGTATTAAAAAGCAACAAATTCTAAAAAATATTAGAGTTTTGACGCGATTTAATCTGTCATGAAATGGTTTTTATTCGTAATCTGGGTTATTTAACCCTACATTGTGTAATAGTTGCAGTTTGCGTAGTACACTTGGTTTATTTTGTACAAGTGAATTGGATGGGAAATAATACCAAGAGCTATCAATTCTAAGATGTCAGAACAACTCCCTAGAAAGTCCTAAACATGGGTGCCAGTACGTAGGTACTTTGTAATTATATTACGCACTCGCTAAGAATACTATTATCTTTAATACAGAAGATTGCCAAAACAAAAAGATGGAAAAACAAAATATTATTACATGACATTTCACTGTTAAAAGCTAAAAACTGATAAAAAATTTAAACGCGGGATTTTCCGGAACACAATTCCTTATTATTTACAGTAGGACGCTACGTTTTTTTCATAACTTGCTGTAATTTCTTTAGAAATACATAGAAATTCGTATTCCTAATTGTTTCACACAATTGTACACAACAGTTGTACACAATCATTCATTAATAGGTTTTACTAGATACATAGCCTTCGACTAGTCATACATTTTAGCAGCAATCAAGAAAAATATTTAAATATATTTGTGTAATCAATCATTATTTACATATATTTATTATTATCTACCTGCTATATTGTACTGTTATACCCCCTTTACAATACAAAATAAGTAATAAAAATAAAGTCCATGTCACTACCGAAGAACATAGATTCTTACCAGCAATACTCAAGAAGTCGTAATACTTACAGTATGTATAAGTTTTTCTATCGGTTAATTAATTTATGAAACCGAATCGGTAGTTCCAGAACTTTCCACCTACATAATTACCAACCTTATCTTTTCACACTGTAATAATCATAATAGTGATGTACTTGACTGAAAGGTAAACGATTCTAATTTAATGATAATCATTTCATGAAATTCATTAAATGTAATTGTATTTAAGGAACAATTTTTATAACCATGAAGGATAAATAAAAGGTTATAACTGTATGCAGTTGTATCTATACTTATTTCCCTTTTGATACACTGCTTCCTATAATCTGGTATAGAAAGAGGTTTTTTCATTAAAACTATTGAGCATTAAAATGATTTGTTATTGTTTAACTAACACCAATTCATACCGACATGATACATTTATAATTATTACAAATTATGTAAACATAATAATAATAATACTTAAGCAACATTTTAATAGGTACCTACCTAAGTATTCCACAAGCAACTACCCTGTAGTTTTGAGACTCATGTATTTTTTTTTTGACCTGACTACGCTATTGACCTAGCAAGGTCTTAACAGTTTCACCGGACTACTAAGGCGAGCGCTTGCGGTACTCAGCGTAGTAGTAGACTCATGTATACTTTGTACGAATATCTATTACAAAATCTTCGTATTATAGGTAGCTAATGAATCCACCCAATTTGGTGCAGAAACATAATTGATATAAATAAGTACGTACGTTGGCTTATAGGTAGGCACATAGATTCATTATGAAGATGCCATATTTTGTGCGCAATATTGTTTTAGTTAAGAGATTGATCATGTAGATTATTAAACATCTATCAACTTACTCGGTAGGATCTTTATAAAAATATTTAGAACATTATCTAATGTGTTTTTTCAATGATAAGAATTTAGCTCACGCGATATCGCCTTGTCACCTGTTAATATATATTATTACCTTCTAAATCTGAGGCCCCTCAAAAGTCAAAATAAACCTACCTATTCATAGACATCAAGCTAAGTATGCTAATTGACGAAATTAAAATGCAGCATACTCTGAGCCGATTGCTATATCGCCAAATTATATGATTAGTCCGGTATATGAAATAAATTATCTACATCTTTGCCACAGTATTTGTTAGGGTTATGTTATTGTTGTTGTCGGTCACGTAGGCCCGTGAGCGAGAAGATCGATATACGATAGAGAGGGAATGGTTTAGAAGAGTGAAGATTGATGATAGACGAGGACAGAGAATTAAAGTGGTTAGTGGCGTGACAACAAACATGGCATAGCCGGTTGCCGGTTGGACCGGTTAGCTGTACCACGTGGGTTTTGCGTCGTACAGCGCCATCCGTTCCCGTATGATGTTTGTCAACAAATACCCTGTGAATATGGAGGTCATTCATAGACTGTATGGGGCACAAAGGCAACCCTACTATGCAATTTATTTTAAAAGAAAGAACGTTATGCAACATGAATATAACCTAAAGCAAATTTTAAATTCTATAAGTTTAGATTCACTCGAGCAGTTGAGTAGATGATGTAATAATTGCGCGCAACTGTACGTAGCTATTCATTCAATGTTTTCATTGTTACATTTTAGTAATAATAATATATGCAGTATATTTATAAATAAGTAAAATATAAAAGTAGAAAAGCTTTAATTAATATCACTGGTTTTACCATGAAAATTAATTGGGAGCTTCGTTATTATTCACAGTAAAAACTTATCATAAGGTATTATGTGTATGTTATAGTGCACAGATATTAGATACCAACCTACTTTGACTATACAGTTGTATAGATTTAGATAATAAACGACCAAAAATATAAACACGATACCAGCTGTGTGAGCGAGTACGCATGCGCAGGAGGGAGAGGTCACAACGACGCATCAGTTGAGGGGCTGAGGAGGGTGTAGTGGAGTGAGGGGCAGCTGCTTACGATTATCTACGTGTGTGAGTGCGCGCACAGCCGCGCGCCGGGCCATCTGAGCCGGCTCCGCGGCCGAGCCGAATCCTCAAGTCAGTTGGATTTCAGAACATCGGACGGGCGGGCGTGTGTAGGATGGATAGCTAACGACATCAGCAGTTTTTTTAATTCCGCCTTCTAGCAGTGTTTGTTTATTACCTTCCGGCATACCTTCCGCAAATTCTTCTTGAACATAGTGTTTTTGTATATTTTATTTTAATTGGCGTTTATTTTTTATATCTTAACTCAACGCCGTACTAATTTCACGTCGAGAAGAGGCAGGCCGCTACAAGTTTGAAAGCGGTTTTTCATGAGTAGAACATCTACTCTGTATTTTTTTTAATACTGTGAAAACGCATCAAAGTATCAAGATGGTGAAGAAGATGTCAGAAGAGAGTGTAGATAGCGGTGAGTTTTAAGTAATAATTTTATACTATAGATTAATTTCAATGTCTGTTGATTCAACTGACTCATAAAATTTAATATATTTTTTTTAATGCGATTTACAAAAGATTTAGATAGAATCTTATTCCGGTTAAAGTTTTTGATACCAATAGACTTGGACGTGATATTTATAGATTTGTAGTGAATGACAACTGGATGTAATAATGTCAATATCAATTTCCCGAAATACTGCTTTTGAATTTCTTTGTACTTTTTCCAAGATTCAGTGAAATGGATACAAAAAATACGATATTCTGAAATGTATGTATATTGCTACTTACTGGTTTATTAGCATATATATACATGCTTAGTATTAGTTGCGTCATCTATAATGATTTCGTAGTTGTACTATTATTTGATTTCGTTGGTATAATTTAACCTACAAACTGTAATTATTTACCTTGATTCAACCGCCGAATTTCAATAGTGTATATTATCTCTTTTTTTTGTATTTAAAATACTTGTAGTAAATATATATTCGGAAACCCCAGTTGACCTTATTTCATTATATGAAACAAATGAGTAATGGAACAATGATTGATGAAACTGACCATCCGCAATGAATTTTATTTTTGTTATGTTTACAAGTAAAACTGATGTAATAAGCACGGTAATTATTACTGTTATATTCTAGTTTAATATTCATTGACTGTTATGGTTGATATATCTTATTGTTAAATTCACACGAATGACTGGGCCTATGTAATTGTTATATAGAATGTCGAATTTCCTGTCATTTAAATGTGTCAATAAAAAAACTATAGTTACGTATTAGTGAGAGGGATTTTAAAATCGACGTAATTCTCATTTCAGCTAAACTTTCAATCCTGGCAACCCAGTTTTTGTTAAATTTACCATCTTTATGTGCAGACTCGGTCTCTGCGT
Source organism: Antheraea mylitta (assembly GCA_014332785.1). Lineage (NCBI taxonomy): Eukaryota > Metazoa > Arthropoda > Insecta > Lepidoptera > Saturniidae > Antheraea > Antheraea mylitta. The sequence continues at coordinate 1,734,119 of JACEII010000026.1, read as the reverse complement.
TTGTGTTTTTATGTTTATTTAATTTTATTTTTGGCAACTAATCTTCTAGATTATTACTGCCATTATCCAGTAGGTCAAGATGGTGATTCCTTGTTAGAACTTTAAAGGGTGTTTCTGTGACACTACAGAATCCATGCTCCGTGGGGTATTATTTTCCATCTACGCACAATAACAGAGCTATATTACGTAGAACACCGCCAATATTACGAAATATAGAATCAAATAATAAAACGTTAATTAAAGCCAATACAGGTCAGAATAAAATCCTACCAAAAAATGTTGTTTGCCTTTTCCACCATTTAATCATACAATATTCTCTTTTCTTATTTTATCACTACAAAAGCATTTGCTAGTGTCTGTGTGTTACTACCTAAACTAAATATTGTCTTTGAAATTGGTAAATTATGTACCAGTCAATAAACAAGTCTTAGCAAAGCAACAATATTACTGTCTTTGTATATGTACTACCATAACCTGCGTATGTATAACATAGAATGCACAGTCCAGTATACATGATACCTGATACATAATCTGAATACGCCGTGTTTAAGCTCATATTTTAGCATTTCTGCTATACCTTGGCTTTTGTAAGAAAACATTTAATTGGAGATTTTGTATCTATAGTTAGCTAAATTTTACTGGTCTATATTAATGGCATAGGAATATAGGTACGTATACCGAGATCTTTTTCTCACTTCTTTTTTGGGGCAAGCTAATTTTCGAAAATTATAAGTACATAACTATTTTTACGACCTCTACTACAGAGACAAACCACTGTGCTACTCGGCAACTGTTCAAAGAAGATAGATAAAATGGTATATTCGGTTTACTTAATAAAAAAATATTGATTTTTTTTTGTGAATGTTACCAAGATTGATTTTCTTTCTTTTTTTTCAAACTCTTTCATTTTTCTCAGTTTTTATGGCAATTTTTCCAGTTTTTGAAATCCTTTGAAGGTCACTGCGTGCCCCTATAAAACCCTGCATATACATATATAGATAACCAATTGTTTCCAATTAAATCACGGACATTAAAATAGTTATTACTTTTTTTAAGTATAGATATAACATATCTACGTAAGTTGTTAAAAATGTTAATATAATTTTATTATATAGGTATAATTCATACACTATTAGCCGCTCTTTGTATTCATATACTTTTTTGTTGTACAGATTTCGATGTTTTATAATAAGAGTAATTAATTTTCGTATTCTATACAGTGTGTCCTTGTCTATGATCTAAACTATTTAATCATGCATTACACCTATATGTTTTAATTTGAGAAGTATATTGTAAGAGTTACATTCGGTTAATTAAAAAACTAAATCAAAGTGGAATAATGCTAAACAAAATTATATACTAATATTTTTCGCAAATATTGAAAGCGCAAGATTTGGTGTATTCGTATACTATTTATAATCTGTTCCATTTGGCGTCTAGCCATACGGTGTATTGAAACTTTAAAGGTCTTCATAATATTAATCAGTACATATATGTCAGAATAAGTCCATACATAATTTGTACGAATTTAGTACTATTTTATATATTAGTTCTTCGTCGATTCGTTAATAAATGGTGCAATTATTGTTATAACAAGCTGATGTCATTGCTTTAAGTATAAGCAGACGCTCCTTTGCACGAACACCGACATCCTTAAATTTGTAATACTATAACTATATAATATATATAAGTATACTATAACAATAAATACACAGCTTTCTTTTATCATATCACGTTTAATTAATACCAATGTAGTAGTATCTTAAAGTACATAAAATGTATGACTAACAATTTTCTAGAGACAAACCTCTTTAAATGTTGAATATGTGTGCTTAGGTTATTGTATAACGAATGTTGAGTTAAACGTTTTATAATCGTGTAGGTATATAAAAACGAAATTACTGGAGAATGTGTGAATAATTAAATGCAAATTTCATTAGCTCCGCGATTCCATTTCAACATGGCCGCTGAAGAGCGTCGCCCCACAACGTTCACGGCCAAGGTCACCTATACCTACTAAAACAAAACTGCGCATTTGCTTGTTGTTACTTCATTTATGTAAGACATCACTTTATTTTTCTATAATATTTAAAACGGTGACTGAACAACTTCAGTCAGTTTACAGATTTGAATGCCAACCTTTGTAAACCAAGTTTCATATACAAAAGCTTATGGCTAAATTTGAACGAACAAAAAGTAAACTTAAAATCCAACTTTCGATTTTTTTCCGAACAAAACTTAGGTATAATAAATCTTTACAGTTTAAATTTTCAATCAGCGTTGATTAAAGTCAGTCATCCGTGTCTATCGCACTGTAAAATGGAGTAACCTTGGCCGTGACTCGATTGGAGCATTTTGTTCCGGCGTAATAACAAACCCCGCTCCCTTCACCCCCAGTTTCCAACTGCGCCTCACTTGCATTACTTTGCCGGATCGATTTTTAGTATGCGTCAGCCGCATCACACATGGAATCCTGCCTACTCTTTATTACTGAATGTTGCGTCATGCGTATTTGCACTAATTTGTAGAAGTTGATAGTTTAAATAGTGTACCTACTTACAGCAAGCAAGCAATACTTGTGGTGGTTTAGTTTTAGATGCAGCTTCAGTAGATCATAGTTAATTCTTTTATTAAAATTTGTTAAGACCGATTATTACTTGATTACTGGGCCGTTCATAAAATGCGTCACGCAAAATTATAACTTTTAGACTCTCCCTTTGTAACGTTGTCATATTTGGTCCACAGTAAACAACACCAAATAAGTGTAAACATACTTTGTAAAGGGCCCTTAACCAATCGCGTAACGTAAAATAATGACCTTTCCGACCATAATGTTCACTTATATGATCCTTGAACATATAGGTCTTACATAGAACATATATAGAACATATTCGTACGTGGTAGTGCCACACTGAAGCTATTATAGGTTTCAGTATGAATGGGTCAGCTCGCCCGGGGTAGCACCACCTTCTCACACAAAACCACCGTGAAGTAACAGTGCTTGCTTTATTGCGTTTCGTTCGGTCAGTGAGAACGCCGGAGACCTATCTTCCCTCACCTCTCCTCTCCTTTTCCCTCTCCCTTTCTTTCCATTCCCCCAAACACAGACTGGCAACGCACTTACAACTCCACCGAGATTGCTAGTGGCGGTGATAGCTTAACAACAGCTGACCCGCATATTCGTTTGCCTCTTATATGATAAATAAAAAAAAAGTCAGGCACATCGGTGAATATGCTTAAGTTTATTGATGTTTCTTACATTATTATTACCCAAAAGTTTGTCTTACTAAGATCGCCTGAGTACTTTATTTTTTATTTCTAGCAGTAAAATGATGCATTTACGTATATCTACAACACATACATTATGAAATTTATGGTGATGATAACTAACAAATACATAATTCGTATAATATTAGGCTTTAGAAATTGTTGTAAAAAAATATTGAGGTGGATATTGAAAATTAATTAAAGTCAGTAATGATCTTACTCAAGTTCTCTTATATCACTTGAGTATAACCCATTATACTATATTAAATATATCTATACACATGTTTATTGTCATCAAGCTCATATAAGTGAATAGTGAAAGTAGTTCCGTATGCCTTGCATTTAGAACGCCCTAGTTGAAAGTTTCTCCGAGATCTTAGTTAAGCAGTGCCAGATCAACTTTACTTGACACAATCGTTCTACTTATGTCCTCTTTTCTTTTGTTTGTGATTACATTTAGATATTAGAAGAGTTGGATATTAAATTTGAATTAAATTATACCATATTTTTGAGTAAACTAGCGGACCTTATCCCGCCCTGATAATAAAAAACGTAGATAAATTATATACCTAAACCTGGCTCCAGAATCCCTCTATCTACCGATGAAAACCGCATGAAAATCCGTTAAGTAGTTTTTGAGTTTATCGCGAACAGACTGACAGACGTGGCAAAAGACTTTGTTATATACTATGTAATGATGAACATTCATTCTACATCAAATTTCAATTCGAGTGTTTGTAATTCTTTTCCCCCGAAAGCGCTGGTTTTATTTTTATCTTTTTCTTTTTCTTTTTCTGTACTTTTAGAATTAACTAGGAACGGGTCTTAGCTATAGCTGTATAAAGTACTTGAAAAATGTTGTGGAGTTTGAGACTTAATTTGCTTATTACATTAAAAACATATACATTATCCTGCATTTAAACCTTCCAGACTTCAAGGCTAATCTTTTACAGACAAATATAGAACTGTTCAGAATTATCTAGGCTACAGGCTAGGCTACGCTTTCCCGCATGGGCTTAGCAGTAACGAGAAAATTTAATAGTGGTTGCTTAAACAACGTGATGTTGTAATTCCGAGAATTTACGTTATATTAAAGACCAGACTGCTTATGACTTCGCTCGCGTGATTTTATAAGAAAATATTTTTTAGAAAATAAAATATAGTCCATTTCACTCGCTGATAGTGTAGCTTTCTAAAGTTGAATAATCTTTTAAAATCGATTCTTATTTTTTAGTTTATCTAGTAACAAAAAATCAACTCTTATCTCTTTATATTAGTACCTTCATAGAATGAATAGATAAATAACTATTTAAGCAAACATTTCAATTGTTGGTAAGAAAATATTTTTGTAAATATATCTATATAATATGTCCTTAATTAACTATAATTATTAATATTCTTTCCACAAAGACTTGTATGTACATGACTTTCATATCACATATGTTCAAAATATTTGTAACATTATTTATTTTGTTCACAATCACTTACGTATAAAGTAAGTTTATAGAAAATCTTCTAAATATTATCAACATCTGAAGAGATAAATGAATTGGCAGAGACAGCGAGCAATCAGCTTTGGTAAGGGCTTTACATTACAGCTAGAAAGCGACCGTCTCTCGACCGCTTAAGGGTATTAAAATAAAAATATAATAAGCCTATAATCAGTAAACTAGATAGCTTGTTCATGATCGCCGTTACTGGCTGTCGACTAGATTAGAAAGTAGAAACCTGGTCGAGGGTATATAAAATAAATTTAAATATTAGTATTGTGATTTAAAACAACTTTCGTTAAAATGATCGATGAATGATCAAACGAATAGGTAATCAGGTAATTATAGTTTCGTATGAGAAAATCTAAAAAGATCTTGTTTATCTATACTAATATTATAAAGAGGTAGTTTGTGATGTTGTGACGTTGTAGGGTGTAATCTCAGGAACTACTGGTCCGATTTGAATAATTATTTCAGTGTTATATAGATCATGCATCGAGAATGCTTATAGGCTATATATCATCACACTAAGACCAATAGGAGCGGAGCACAGATGAAAAATGTTTCAAAATGTTTTTTCCTTTTGAGAACTGCTGCGTGATAGTGTATCTATTCCACGCGAACGAAGTCGCGGGCAGAGGCTAGTATAATGTATTTTTGATGCAATCAAATGAGTCTGTGTCTACGTTAAAATTTAAAAAAAAATATTTATTTCAATAAATAATTCACTGTCATCGCTCTAAAGAGAGATCGACGATGGAAACGTTATAATTAACTAACGTGCATTTAACAAATGCGTTCCAACTTCTAACAATCTACTATTTTTTTTCGAACTGACTACGCTGTTGACCCAGCAAGGTCCTAACAGCTTCACCGGACTACACAATCTTCTACAAACTTTTGCCCATGACTATAGTTACTTTAGGCTATCGCTAAAAAACACGATTTTGAAACATTCTTCACTAGTGATATATATAGCCCATAGGATAGAGGAGGAGCCTTCCTCGTTAAATGAGCTATCTAACACTGAAAGGATTTTTCGAATCGGACCAGTAGTTCCTGAGATTATCACGTACAAGCAAACAAACTCTTCAGCTTTTACAAATAGTATTGATTTGTGACTATCAATTGAAAGAATTAAAGAAACTTTCCATAGTAAGTTTGGAAAGTGAAATAAATTACCAAGTTTGTTAAGAAGTATTATTGTAATTCGCCGCGTTTATTAGGTTATTCGTATTTATGGCTCGGTTGTCGCTACTTTACGTAAGTGGCCACGTTGCTGGTCGAGTGTAGACGTGCCATGCCACGTGTTACATATATACGGACTTGTCACGCGTCGCACACGCGATATCCTCAGGCCAGTGTTCGATTACTCGGCTAATGGGATCTGAGTATTTTTAACTTATGCCGTATATTTAAAACTGTTATACGGAAGAGTCGGATAAGAGAATCGGCTCAAGAAAACACTCGAATATTTACATAATATTCAATGTTACGGACATACACTAAATAAAATATACTTGACGTATTTATGCTGTTTGATAAAAAATGAGCATTGAAAAGTCATAGGTTTTATGGTTATTTATTATGATTGTTCCTTTTGTCCTTTATATAATGTGCTAGTGCTTTTGCCCGCGACTTCGTCCGTGTGGAATAGTTACTTTGAGCTAACGCTAACTTTAACTCGCGACTTTGCAACATTCTTCATTGGTGCTCGGCTCCTATTGATCTTAATGTGATGATATATAGCCTTTAGCCTTCCTCAATAAATAAGTTATGTAACAGTGAAATATTTTTTCAAATAAGACTAGTAGTTCCGGAGATTAGCGCGTTCAAGCAAACTCTTTAGCATTATAATATTAAGTTAGGTATTGTGTGAGTCTCATAAAGCGTTATTTTTTTAATAACTTGTAAACTTCTTTTACCTTGTGTTTCTTATACCGAGTCAAATAATAATAATAATAATATTTTTTATTAAATTCAGATATTACATCCATTTTTTGTTAGTAAAGCTTAGTCTATGTTAGAGGTATACAGCATATTTTAGTGCAATTAAAAATAACGTTTTTCACCTACACAAGCAAAAGTCATCAAATTGTATAGGTGCACACACTTTTTAACAACTTTGTCCATTTGTGAACAAACAAACTATCCGGCCTACTTGATAACATTCTCAAGACATTATTTGAACTGCCACACATTCGACCCATCAGGGAGTTTGCTTTCTTTCGAATGATTGCGTAAAAATCATCCACACGAGCTTCAGCAAACATGCCCGATGCACTACAATATCGAGGCAGCCCCAACAATGCCCTGAAAAAGGCAAATAAAGGCCATAATATCTCATAAAAGTTCACCCAGGGTTCACTATAATTTTTGTGGTTGGTCTCTCGAACCTCTTGTTATTAAAATCTTGAATACAGTGATATGATGTTGTTGCGGCTTTTGTAGATTTTATGAGATACATTGACACACAATTTTAGTTACATTGAACAAGTATAATAAAGTAGTAAATTTAGTTTAAAAGTTGAAATTAATATGAGTTCGATCGAAAAATAGTTACTCGTATTGTTTTCATTGTTTTACTATGAAGTACGCAATAGTATAAACAATTTAAAATTGTAATCAATTTAAAATTGTATGTATGATATTTTTCATAATATAATATATTCTATATTATTGTAATTGAAATCGAATAGGAATGTATTTGGGGTGTAAGGGGTGTCGAGTAACATCTTAAGACTTGAGACACCCAAGCCAACCTCACCTGCACGTGGTGCACCCTGCTGATCAACGAACGAGGCAATGGTGATAGCGGGGTGGTAGGGTTTTACAGCCCGAATAGGTCGCAACCACCATGTATATGGCGAAAAAGCCCGTCATAGTGACTCGCTTTTGCGCATCGCGTTTCGGGATCAGCCTGTGCATATCCAGTACCGGGTGACTTTTGTCATTATGGCCGGCATGACAGCGGCAACCGACGATGGATGATCTGTTTTTGGATTGTACTATGCTTACCATCAGGCATAGTGTAGTCACTTTGTCGTGCTTCAACAAAAAAAAAACTGTCAATTCTGCGTTTCTCTAAAACGTAATTTCAACGTTTTGTATATTAATAGATTCAAAGGGGTCGAGTATTGTGTTAAAATAATTACTAACGAAATGAGTTGAACTCGAAATAAAAGTTATTACAATCTTTTTTGTTGTAATATAAATATAACCTTATTTAAAGAAACTGAGTGGAACGTGTGGGCGATATTTCTGAAACATCAAATTTGGTCCGAATTTAGTCCGAAGCACCACCTTTGTTATGTCGTGTCATAATGACGATAATGACAATGAGTCATCCACTCTCGATTTTAGCGGCTCGAAGGTCGCACTGGTTTCTTTGTTTTCATTAAACACATTTAAAAAGTAATTTTTAAAGTTGTAAGGATGTTCAATAATTATTAATTTCTATGCATATTTAGAACGAGCGTGTTTGTACAAACAGGAAATGTATGCTGTTGAAACGGGTGATTGTATAGTGGGTGTGTTTCGGAACGAGATAGTTACAATCGCATGGTTATTGCGCATTTGTTTCGATGTTTGTTGCCGAGCGTCGCGCCTCTGCCGAGGTCATTGTGTGTGTTATTATTATATTTCAGTAATTATTTATATCGAACATTACATATTAATTAAAATAGGTTTTACGTAATCGTGTCTTCAATTTATTTGGACAAATGACTAAAGCGGCTGAACATATTTTCATTAGAGTTTTACTTGAAGAGTGTTGTCTGAGCTATATATCATTACGCTATTTTATAAGAGCTAAGCAGTTGTTATAAAATTTAACAAAGTTAATTAAAATTTGGTAAAAGTGTAGCATAGGGATAAGTAAAAAGAATTACGAATTAAAAAATAAAAGACAGTAAACAAATGAATCCAGATAAAAGTACTTAAATCCTAAAAGGAATATAGCATGAGTTGATTTTTTTTATATCATTGGCGGTAAACGTACATGAGGGTCACCTGATGGTAAATGATCACCGCCGTCCATGGACACCTGCGAAACCAGAAGAATCACAAATGCGTTGCTGGCCTTTGAGAAAGGAGTAGGCTCGTTTCTTGAAAAATGGCAGATTGTATTTGTTCGGAAACGCTGCCGCTGAGAGTTCATTTCAGAGAACTGTCGTACGCAGAAAAACCGAACGTGAGAATCTTAATTGCTGTTTAAAAGAAGAACATAGGAAGTATCGAACTCCTATCGTATATTAATGTAGAACAAAGAATGTAAATTCTATTATATGAAACGTTGAAGTCATTTAGAGACGAGATTTACGTTTCTGGAACAAACTGTTGTACATATATTTTAATGAGTACATTTAAAAACTACAATTCGCTTACAAATAAATTGCAAATAGGTTACTTTAGATCGAAACACGTTCATAGTTACGGAGTTTCTTTGATTGTATATTTGTTTCGCACATTAACGCATTATTCCGTAACTTTGCAGTTTTGTATTAAAACTCTTTTGCTTGTTTTAATCATAATATCTTAACGGTTAATCCCTAAGATATATTTGCTCCAATTACAGTCATGTAACTATGTCCGTAACGCTCTTAAATGGATTATCTTGTGTCAGAACAATAAGTCTCGTAATCCCACGTATAATCTACTCGTGTCAACCGAATTGTCCACGTATGACTTTGGTTTTTATATATAAAACTTGGTAAATGTAAATGCGTAATCAACCTAAATTTGGGTAAAAAAAATTTACTTGAAATTATTAAAAAGTAGGTCAACTTATAACAATGATCATCCATAGGCTGTTGAATCCATTTTTCAATATAACGTCTGGGAAGACGTAACTCATCAACAAAGATCGAAATAAAATGATGATGGTAGCAACATTTATATTTTTGCTTTTTTAATATTATACCACAGCTAGTGGGCCCGGCGAACGTTATCCCACCGTGATAATAAAAAAAACTTTGTAATGTTATATACCAAAACCATCCTCATGAATCACTTTATTTACTTGTGAAAGTCGTATGAAAATCCGTTAAGTAGTTTCTGAGTTTATCGCGAACAGACAGACAGACAGACGTGGCAAAGGACATTGGTTTATATGTAGTTATATTTACATATTAATGAAAAAGGTGAAAAGTAATGACATTATTTTTAGACATACTGTTCAATTCCGTGTTTTGAGTGGAGAGACAGAGATTTCTATAATCGGCCATTTTGAATGATGCCCATGTGCCCGCTAGTTAGTTTTTACGTCAAAACTCTGGAACGATCGCGTAATGCGGTGGGCGTGCGTACGCGCTGGGTGCGGCTCGTGGGTCGTTGAACCGGCTTTGTTTGCCAACTCAGCGTGCATAGTCACGTCTCACGTCAGAATATTATTATCGACGTCGAACATCACTGTACAACTGATAAAACTTTCGTATTTTCTACCAAAACGGTTTAAAATCCCCCAAGGTTTTATACACATTACAAATTTGTACAAGTACTTGATTTTTTTAAGGCTTTTTGTTATCGTTTCTGTGATTTGGAGTGTAAACTTTAGTATGTAAAGCAGAAAACCTCGGTTATTATGTTGTTAACGACAATTAGCGTTATATAATTTTGAGATTTAAATTGATTTAAAGGAATTAAAATGCATGGAAAAGTATGGAAGATAAAAAAGTAGAAATATGAGAAAGGTATGGAAATAGATAGAAGAATCGACAGATTTAGTCCGGTGAAGCTGTTAAGACCTTGCTAGGTAAATAGCGTAATCAGTTCGAAACAAAAAAAAAAAGACAAATTTAAATCAAGAACAGTCTTCAAATCAAAATAATGTTATGATTAAAACAAAAAAAGAAATGCAGGGAATCGAGGTTCTTTCAAGTCTCATACATTAAAGTAGACTGTAAAGTAATTTACATCGAGTGTAAAGAGAATAATTATAAACAATATTATACATTTTAAACGCTTATCGTTTAGGTATTGAGTTGAAGTGCCTTTTGAATTTCTATAATATATGGATCTGTAGCGAATTATTTGCATTCACCCGTCAGGTCACGTGTGTAGACTGTTGTATATCGGACATGAAAATAATAATTGTAATTATTTCTCTATATAAGTACATATATTATGGAAGAGATACATCAACTATTGACATACAGAAAACAGAAAACAATAAATATAATTGATATAACGTACATAATTTAAAACTAGCTTTTTCAATGTACTGCCAGTTATGATTAATTACAGCATAGACGTTTTAATATAATACACTTGCATAATACCTACCTGAGCTATATTAATTTCTCTAATAAAACTAAATGAAATATATGAAATTATACAATTCCATAACTATATATGTGGTATTTGACTAATCGTTTACGTGTTTTCGAAAGAAATATATATATATATATATATATACCTTAGATACAATTCTTTTGAATCGAACGCGGTGATAACACGCGTCAAGAGACAATGGGTCGTCAGTCGGCACAGTTGTGGAGTGAGAGTCGGTTTTGTCGTCGAGAATCCCGAGTAATTGTTCACTCGTGGCCAGAAGGCCTTGTGACGTAATTTTCTTATTTATTCATAGGCTCATAGTTTTACGTATGGGTCGGGACCCTCTGGGGAGTTGCAAATACCACTATAGCGAAGCGATAATGGCTTAGTTGATAGCGTGTTTGAATACCGCAATAAAGAAAAAACATTGAGCCGTCACGGGACGACTAGCAGGTGTAAAACATCGAAATTATTTTGTATAAGTTATATGCCTAAAAGAACAGATTACGACAGGAATCAACTATGGCATAATGAAAAGATATAGCATTACATAGTTATTCCATAAAATAATAACTTTTTATTTATTTTACTACACAAATATTCATTTTTATTAAATACAAAAACTCACTTAGGCGCAGGCGCAATTTTGGCGGCATTTATCAAAGAACGCAAGTCGTCGGCGCGTGTCGCGTAACACTAGTATAACGAGTGGCTGACAAAGCAATTTAAATATTATGTCTATACAGATAAGGTTACAAATCTTTTTGAGTATTTCGTTCATCGTGCAAAGTTCGTGTTTGCGTCTTTACGTCACGCCAAACCAACATTCAGGTTTACCCCCGCCTATAGATGTGTCACATCAAAGACAAGAAGATTTCAAAAACATATATGTATTAAGAAAATGGGATTCATATTAATGAGGTACTTTTAATTGTGCAGGCGTGGGACGCTGTAGCAGTCAGTCGGGCAGTGAGCGCGAGACAGAGGAAACCCCTCGCAACAATGAAACTTCAGCTCCTGTCCCAATACCAGACAGTGAAGATCTGCAGCGACGCAAGGAAGAAGCGCGCAGGAAGCGACGAAGGAAGAAGCGCTCTGGGAGCTCTGTTGTCACGTCATGTTTTCAAGGTGAAAATTTATTGAGTATAAGTAAATTAAAGAAGCTCAGTGGCAGTGTCTTACAATGCGCCTGATCATTCAGTGAAATTTGGTGCTACTGTTTTTTCTAATGCCTTCCTACTATTATGTGGTTAAAAACTTATAGCAAAGAACACACGTGCATTCTGGCAAAGATACTTGAAATTTCTAAGTTTAGCTTGTTACCACCTATACTTACTACGTTATTTATTGTCGTCAAACGCTATAGGTAACTCATATAAACACGAAATTCGTAAGTACAGAGAGTTAAAAAACGTGAAATGCTTTTATCCATATGGTACAAATAATTTTTCTAACACTTGACAATGTTTTCCGAAAACTATTAATATATATAAACTTCTGCTTCGTATCTTTATTATCTCTGATTATATTTATCATAAAGAAAATAACACCATCTAGAATTAGTTCCAATATTGATCATAGGTGGTGGCAAACAAACTGTATCTCTTTATCGTTCGAAGGTTCTGTAACAAGATTATAGGCTTAACTTGTACGAAATCCACTTTACGAGGTAGGTTTTCCGCACGAATTCTGTAAGATTATTTTTAAAATATCAATTCTATTGAAGGCCCTTCCTAGATTCATTTTTTCTTCAATTTTTTTATGACATCCTTTTAATCTATTGCCTTTTATGTTTGCCTGCAATAACGTCATGTTTTTTTAAAATTAGGTATTAGTAATAGAATTTTCGACAATAGACTAGTATATATAATTATTAAAACATCTATCTGGATAGATATTCATAATTTACAGCAAACTATCCAATGCTTCTATAGAAATTAAGCTCCCAATTAGAGCTATTGGAACATATAAGTATGTTGATATTGAGTACACATTCTGTCTATGGTCATATGTTTCCTATAAAATATAGTTTTTAAATCAAGCCAAAAATACATGAATATAATAAACCTACTTCGCAGTATGAAATTAACTCATGTGGCTAATTGTAATTCATATTCCTTTATGCGAGAAAAAGTTAAAAACTGAAAGAAAACATAGAAAATACCTTCCAAACAAATTCCGAACTGTACAACCAAAGACTATGTATTTAGTTGTGGTGTATTGAATTGCAATTGTATTGGTTTTAAACATTTTAACCTTGATAAGAACATTGATGCGATCGTTGCCAATACTACAGTAAACTTAGCTTTCAGAAACACATTGATGAACGATATGGACTCTTAATTGTGTACCAAGTTAGGTACAACTCTCAAGTTAGAAATATATCCTCAAGCATCTTACATATGTATGTTGATTTATTATATTCATATATTTTTGCCTCTTTAAAAAAATATTTTGTAGGTTACATCTCACCATAACTTTGTTTTTTTTTTTTCTCGAAATGACTACGCTATTGACACATCAAGGTCTTAACAGCTTCACCGGACTACTAAGGCGAGCGCTTAAGGCACTCAGCCGATTTTATTATGGCAACCAGCTCAAGGGTGCACGGCACACCTGGGCTTGGCTGTTGCCCGTTGCATGCAAAATCGCGACCTATCTTAGCTAGCCTAGCTAACTATTCATATATGTATGAGTTGTTTAACCGTATATGTGTACCAAGCATACACGCCTCAACAACTCTTCCATATATTTATTATCGGAAAATTGAGAGTTTTTCAGTTCGATAAGGGAAAAAAAGTAAACCCTTCCACTTTCATGTGTAAGCGTGTAGGCGTGCACGTGTGTGGGGGTGATCGTGTAGTGTTGTAGCGGTGATGTATATTTGTGTGTCACCGTATCGCGCAAGCAACGCACTCAAGGACTCCCTACCGAGGGATCGAACCTAGGCTTGAGCCGCTGCCGTGGGAGGCCTAGTCGGGTGTGCGGGAGCGAAATTAACCCCCAGACCACGGCGGCATGATCTGTGGTTACGTGGGCGTGGGCGTGACCACGCTCTGTTTCGAGGGACAGGCTGGTACTGATCGTTCGCTGACGTGATTGGATCAGGAGGGTCGGTAAAAATGTGTCGCGGACATCTTTTATAACGCGCAGCGTTAAGTACGGATAACTTTATGTTAAATGATTATTTGGTCTAAGATGGAAAACACGTGGTCAAAGCGGATTGGCTATCACGACGGTACACACTTAGAAGCGTTTGCCGACAAATTTTTAGCTTGAGGGTGATTTGTGCTTAGTAAGACAGGCCTAGAATAAGTCCTACCATTATGCAACTACCATAATGAATATAATTTTGGCATAGTAATTTGTAGACCACAGATTTATTTCAAGTATAGCTGCCGGAACACATGTATAGGTGTTTGTAGACATATCAACTTGAGGCAAGCTTTAAGAAGCAATTGCCATATATCTGTGTAACTTTGGAACAGTAAAAACGATGTTGAATAGTCGAATAAGTGAACAGTAAAAGTTGAAGCGATGTTAATAATAAAGTAATGCTTGTTTGTATTTTAGCCGGAAATTTGAGGCCTGAGAAATCAGCGCCGATTTCAAAAACGGCAATATGCTGACGCTAGGCCTCATTGTCATAGTATTACTTTTTTATGTTTAAACGTTTTTCGTACGCTTGTATTTATCTATGGAGGTAAAGTTTTACTCCAGTCATGTGGTCTAAATCACAATTGTTTTTGTATATTCAACAGATTTGTACAAGCTTACGGGCGAAGTTTTGGGCGAGGGTGCATACGCCTCGGTGCAAACGTGCGTGAACATATACACGGGCCACGAGTTCGCTGTTAAGATCATCGATAAAGTGCCGGGGCACGCCCGCGCCCGGGTGTTCCGCGAAGTCGAGACCTTCCACTACTGTCAGGGACACCCGAACATAATCCAGCTCATTGAATTCTTCGAAGACACGGACAAGTTCTACCTTGTCTTCGAGAAGGTGAGATTCTTTAACTAACACCAGTATTTATCATTTTCGTGAATAATATTGACTCAAAAATAATTTAAATACCGTTGTGGATTGATTGATTCGCATCGCTGCGGGGCTAATATCCAATCCATAGCATGTATACAGTAATGTACGTGCGGATTGATTGACTCGCAGCGCTGCGAGGCTGATATCCAATCCATAGCATATATACAGTAACGTTCGTGCGGATGGATTGACTCGCAGTACTGCGGGGCTGAAATCCAATCCATATCACACATCATACAGCAATGCTCACTAAAGAAATTTAAAGATTTTCCAGATGACCTAACTGTTCTTACCGACAACGCCCTAAATGGCTGAAAGAATTAAATTTCCAATTATAACAGAATATAATTAAGTACTCCATTTTAACAATACGACTAAATAATAAAAGTAAAATTCAAAAAGTAGGTAGTCCATGACCTCAACATTGACCTTGTTTGATGCGTGTTAAATATGATAGACTAATTTGAAGTCGGCCATTATTGTTTTCCATAGATAATATATAACCTTATTTAGCTTAACCTAATGAAACAGTGAAGAAATATGTCCACCCAGGGCATTTTAAGTAATTAAAAAGCAATTACTATTAAAATTGTTATAATTCTTTTAATTTATTTTTGAATTTGTAATATATACTTTGCATAAGAATTTTATAGTGGAATAAATGGAGGAATAAAGGATATTAATACAATTGAAATAATATATGGCTATTAATTTAAAATCAAATATTTATTAAGCATGGAATTTAGAAATGTTTGTATAATCTAAGGTTATCTTCTTCTATTGTTAATTTTTAGAAAACTTATTATTTCATCAGCATGCTGATGACTCATTCTCAATAGTGAGTGTTGTTATTTTGTCGCTATTGAGCAGCTGTGTTTAAATAATAATTAAAAATAAACATCAATAGTACACGTTTTCGATATGTTAAATTTTCTACAGTTATGGAAATAGTCGGTGTATAAAGTTGACTCATTGTTAATGAATGTTCACGTATCTATTTCAATTGTGTTGATCATCCAGTGCGCGTAATTTTCTCGGTGTACGTGATGGCAATTGAATGGTCCAGTACCCTGACTGGTTGACACCTCGAACGGCCATTTGTAGGAAACGGTTTTTATATTTTGCTAAACTAAACTCATTTTACAAGAAATAATAAAAGTCGAAGCAGTTATAAGGATTGAAGTGTTAATACAAAACAATGGAATAACTACATTCACTTTTAAATTTTTAAAATAATCGTAGTCTGGTAATTATTATCAATAGTCTAGTTTGCACATCTATTGACACTCCGAACAATAATTATATACATCTTTATACAGTTCATAAATTAATCAAACGTATAAGGGGTCATTTAAGTATTTTTGGCAGAATTTTTGTAATTTCTGGCCGCCTCCTCCTCCTCGTCAGCAAAAGTAAGCAATGCTCTTAACCCTCCCCACATAATTACATAAACATTTAAATAAATATATTCAAATCTGTTCAGAGTTAGTTTTTTTTTTATATCATAGGAGACAAACCAACATGCGGGTCACCTGATGTTAAATGATCACCACCGTCAATAGACACTTGCAACATCAGTGGAGTCGCAAGTGCGTTGCCAGCCTGTGTTAGAGTTTGGGAGCGGGAAAGGAAGAGGAGATGGGTAAAGTGAGGAGAGATGGTCCTCCGGCGCTCTCACTGACCGAACGAAACGCAACAATGCAAGCACTGTTAATTCACGGCGATTTTCTGTGAGAGGGTGGTACTACCCCGAGCGAGCCGACCCATTTGTGCTGAAACCAATAAAATTAAATCAATTTTGCTGACGTAATCAAAATCCAGATCGCCCTCTCCCCATCAGTGCTTACGTAATACTTGAATAACCCCTGATGGGCTGCACAATCGCAATACAAAATATTAAAATTAGATGTACACAGGCCCTTATACGACAGTATAAATATGAGACAATGTGTACTGTCCTTATACTACGCGACGATAGTCTGACGTAAGCCGCGCAAGCGTAATACGGCCGGTCACGTTTACTACCATGTCATGACGCGAAATTATAAATTGATCTCCTGCCAAAAATACCACTGAATGCGCCTAAAAACATTTTCACATAAACAGATGTGTGCAGAAAACCACGGGCCCATCTAATATTTTCATACAATTGCATATACACAAGTGTGAATTATTAGCATGGATACTGAAGGTATCTGTCGTCTCCTGTGATCTGAACTGTAAAATAACTGTGTCGATATGATAAAATTATCAGTAAAAAGTCAATAATAATCGAATGACAATAAATCGTAACGTTATCACAATCGGTGTAAGTCATCCAATAAAGAAATGAGAACGACATGAAATACACTCATTAAAAAAGTCTAAGCAACATGTACTCATTTAAATTTTAGGATGGTTCTTCACATTATAACGTTGTATTTTATTTTTAAAATAATATCTTTAGGGTTCTATGATGTAAAAATAACAGCTGTTGTCTTTATAAGTTCTTTTAATAACAAAAATGAACAATATTAGAATATACTGTAGAAACTAAGATACATAAGAAACTAAACTTTTTTTACAAAATGAAATTTCTAAAGAAAATGTATTTATTGTGAAAAAATAGAACAATTTAATACAAAGTATGGTCTCCTCTGCTATTCAGAACTTGTCGGCAACGATTATTCATTAAATTAATGAGACTGTTTATGTCATCTTGCGGTATTCGCTCCCAATGGAATTGTAGCAAATCCTTCAGCTGTTGGGTTGTTGTCGTTCCGTCCAAGTCCTTCAAAACACGTCTCTGGAGCATGTCCCATGCGTGCTCGATGGGGTTGAGATCTGGCGATTGTGTAGGCCAGGGCAATACCCGAATGTTCTCCGTTGCAAAGTATTCACTGGTTCGCCGAGCTGTATGTGAACGCGCATTGTCATGCACTAACCTAAAATCGGAGCCAAAGGTTTGTGCAAATGGGTAGACATAAGGTCTGAGAATATCCTCAATGTAATTTTCAGCATTCATGTTTTCATTTACAAAAACGAGCTTAGTTCGCCTGTTCTTCATAATACCCACCCATAACATAACTGTTGAGCCGCTGTATGGATGAACTTCCTGAACGCACCTGAGCCTTTCAGTATATCCGAGCCGACGATATACTCGCATCCTTCTTGTATCAGGCTTAAACCCGAATCGCGACTCATCGGAAAACATAATTTTATCCCATTGTTCCTGGGTCCATGTTATGCGTTCTCTACACCATTCATATCGACGAGCGCGATTCCCGTGACGTATCGGTGGGCACCTATTCGGCGTCGAGCTCGTAGGTCGTACTCATGCAGTCGATTTTGCACAGTTTGAGGACTTACATCAACACCACTTGAAATTTTTAGCCTCAAACTTATCTCTCGAGCGGTTAACATTGGCTGGCGTCTTGCAGTCAGTTGTATGTACCGGTCTTGCCGAGTGGTTGTACTCCTTTTACAGCCTGGATGCTGTTCAGCGGGTTCTCCTGTATTATTGTAGCGCTGCCAAAGACGACAAATAACACTTCTATGAATGTCAAAATGTCGAGATACCTGAGATTGATTACTTCCCGCTTGCAACATCTCTACAGCTCTTTGCATTTAATCTGCCATCAAATGACGTCGCTGCATGACGTAAAGAATATCTAACAATTCAATTTTGTCGCTAACTTTATTTAAATGGTTGGTAAAATTATAAAATCAAGACTAAACGTAGCAATTAAAACGCATTTAAATTCAAACAAATTCGCAGTCATTTGAATTTTATGAAAAAACAAAACATAATCAAATTATTTTTTACAACCAGCCAGTATGTCATCAAAAACAAAAAAGTTTATTTACCTTCGCACTTTGTTTGAGTAAATACTTAGAAATTTATTAATATAAATGGTAAAATTTGTAATATCACGCATGTTGCTTAGACTTTTTTGATGTGTGTATTATTGGGTATTTTATCTTTTTCAATTATATTTTATTTCATTATTAATTCGATATCACGATCGCAAGAAGTTTCTCGAAGCTTTACTTGTTCCGTTTCAAGCAATCCTTTAACGTGCATGCGTTTAATTAAATTCTATTGTGCAAACTGTAAAATGTGTAACAAATGAAGAATGAGTCATAGTTCATTTTAACGGCATGTGAGGTGTCAAATCGTGAAGAATGTTTATATTATGAAATGTGGAACAGTATTTATAATTACGAATATGTCACGGTTAAAGAAATTATATGGGTGAAATTCTTAGCAGTCAGTGCTAAGTAAAATAGATTATGCAGGCAGAGTAGTTAGGGGATTTCTCTTCCCGTCTTGCTAAAAAGTAGTCCGGTGAAGTTGTTAAGACCTTGCTAGGTCAATTACAGTAAAATCTTCTACTTGGATTTAGTGGGTAAAATAGTGAATAAAACAATGTACTAGACGACTAATATAAATGAATACTTCATACATAAATATATACAGATGAATAAGGAAATAACAATCTCAAATACATAACACAACTACATATAGTATATATAACAATTATTATGTCATTTGATTTAATGAAGAAATAATGAGGAGTTCTCAGTTATATTTATAATACTGGTGTAATAGATAGTGTATAAATTATGAATTTGCATTGTTTATATACTATTTTAGGCATCTACAATAATATTCAATCGTTATTATATACTATATAAACGTAATATAATATATAAATTGGGGTAATATAATAAACTCAGATGATGTAATTAGGGAAAATTACACTAAGAAATATCTATTAACTCTAAACATAACAATGTATTGTAGGAAATAATAATCTATAGTGTTTATATTTATTTAAATAACGATCCAAGGCTCTTGATAATGCCAGAGGAAATAGGAAATATATACGATATAAAAGTGATTTACTATCTTTGTATTACCAATATATTTATTTCTAAATTTTTCTACCTAGATCTCAATTATATTTGTGTAATAAAATTTCCATTACGTACTCATTAAATGTAGTTTATTTATGATAAATGGATAATTAAATACATGCATAAAACAGTTATACCTAAAATAATATTTACTATGTAAACCTCATACAAAAAATCGAATTTCCTTAAATAGACAATTTATAAATAAGGCAAATGTACTTAAAATTGTAGATAATTTGTCGATTATCAATATATTGTACAAATTTATTATATCATATATATATAAAGAAATCCTTAATGTCTAAAAATCATATCTGAATTAAATAATATACAAACATAAGAAATTATGATGATAAAAAATAAATAGAATTGTATGTTCGTGACTAAAGTTTCCGTTGTACACAAGTTTGTTTACTATTACTTATATCAACCTTGATTTGATAGCTGAAGTTTTGTATTATAGGTATTGTATAAGTATACTGAATGCTGTAATCGCTGCCTGTAAATACATACGGCCGGCGTTTCCAGTCGTCCGATATTAGATATGGTACTGTTTATACACTGTTATCTTGTTGGCTATTGTTCCTGTATATACGTAACATAATATACAGTGATAAACTTATGAACCGCCTTTATTTCGGGACGGTTTCGAAATACTGTCTGGTGAATAGATATCACAGATGGCGCGTGTTTACACAGCCATGTTGATCATAAAGCAACCATATTTACGACCAACAGGTTCGCTTTTAATAATGTTTGTTTAAATACGTGTACTGTATGCGCATATGCGCGTCCGCATGACATTCGTAACGTCCGAAGATTAGTACGTCCGTCTCTATTTAGAAGTATATTTTGTCTCCGAATATTCCCAATTGACTTTGAAAGAGGACGTTTTAATTAATCTTAAATAAAAACACTTTGTATTCGGTACTATTTTTATTACTTTCAGAAATTCGTACGGTACAATAAACCAAGGAGAGTTTCAATATTCGAAACTGAAAATTTCATTGTAATTCTAAATTATAAATATTGAATATAGAAATAAAGTTTATTGTAGCTGAAATTAATGTCCTTTGACAAAAGCCGCGGACGCGCACTTCCTATTTACAAAAGTACATAATGTCGCTTAGGACTTTCCATATAAATAACGAGTTAAAACTCCTCGTCAAAGTTATTGACCGCTCTGAATATAGTTGCGCAAACATAAATCTTGGTACAAATACGTATTATCTTATAGCCTCAAATTTTAATACAAAACACTGTATAACTGTAGATGAGTGCACAGCTGATTCTCTTTGCCATCGCTCCCGCTCATTTGTCAAATCGAAAAGCACGCGCTTACGCAGTTTCCTGTAACACATTCCCGTCTCTCTTCCAAGATCACTCCCACAAAAAATATCCAGCAGCAACCGGGAGGAAAGATGTTACACATCGAAAATTATTTCGTTGTTCCAGATCAACGGCGGTCAGCTCCTGTCTCGCATACAGGAGCATCATTACTTCTCGGAGCCGCAAGCGGCTGAGATCGTCCGCGAGATAGCGAACGCGCTGCACTTCCTGCACGGCAAGGGTGTGGCGCACCGCGACCTCAAGCCGGAGAACATCCTGTGCGTGCACCGCGACAGACTATGCCCGGTCAAGATATGCGACTTCGATCTCGGCAGCGGGATCAGCTTCACCTCGAGCCTCGCGAGCCCACTCGCCACTCCGCAGCTTATGACACCGGTAATTTCATACGTTTATTTATATACTAACTTCTGCCATTTCTCTGATTAGGGGCCAAAGTGGTCGCCATGGCCGTAATTAGTTGGGAGCAATCATCAGCTTCTGCTTGCGACTTCGTCCGCGTAGAATAGTAACTTTTTTTTTTCGTGGGGGGAGTCCTCTTGGATTCTACACCTAGCTGGGCAGCTGACTAAACCCCCTCGGTGATCTTGCACCATTAAAGAATAGTGACGTTGGGCTAAAGCTAACTTTAACTCGCGACCTTTACGTAGAAGGTGAAAATATATCTAATAATACGTAGGTTAACACCCATTTAGAAACATTCTTCATTGGCGTTCCGTTCCTATTGGTCTTAGCGTGATGATATATAACGTATAGCCTCCCTCGATAAAATAACTTGTCTAACATTGATATAATTTTTCAAATCTGACCATTCGTTTTTGAGATTAGCGCGTTCAAGCAATCAAACAAACCTTTTCTAAATTTATAATATTGGTATAGATCAACTTTGATCCATTCCTTGGGAATTTAACTTTTTTCTGGATGAAAAGTACCCTATACCCGTTTATGTACACGAGATAGCGTGTACGCGAGTTTTAATAAAATTTAGTTGACTAATTACGGTGTGGATGTTTAACAAACAAACTCACATACGTATTTTTATTATTAGTTAGTCGGAATAGTTGGACAATTATCTACGTCTTTGTTCACTTTGTTTCAAAGTTGATACCACAAATTCCTGCTAAACTGTACGAAATATACTGACTTATAGATAACACTCATGCACCACTTATCATGTAATCGCTGCACTAATTCTACAACTTTCCACGGGCTTGTGCACAGCAACTGGCCAGTTTTATCGCAATTTTATGGATTTCATACGAACCCTGACGTAACAGATAAACATTTGTTTTTATATAAACTAGTTAGCACCCGCGGCTTCATTCTCGTAAATTCGTATATTTTACTGTCTCATCTGAATGAAAAGTGTACCGTTTTATTCCTATATTATAATTATTACTAAACTTTTTTCCGATCTCGTTATCTCTGCTCATTTTTATTATTACTGCTTAACCCCCATATACAAGCACATTGATGTGTAAATCATATTTTAAAAAAGTCCCTGTATAAAATTCGTTTAAATTATAGTAGTTCAAATCATTTCAGAAATTGACTGCCAACAGGCAAAAGACATTTCAAATTTTATTTATATCGGTATAGAATAACATATTTTTATTGTAAATATGAAAGAATAAGATGTTGCTCGTGTTAAACACTTGTCGTGTTATTACAAAAAAGTGAAGACGTATTGAATACTAGCTTTAAAAAGGTTTCGTATTAAATGCACCGCGCTCGCCCGAGCCACGTTCGCGTTACTCTTTTTTTCGCAAGTCTAACCTAACCTAACCAAAGCGAGACAAAAGAGCAAGATGGCGAACATTCAGCGAACGCGGTGCATTTGTTAAAACCTAACCCATGTATTTTATGTAACGTAGCTAGCTTTGATGGAACAGCTTTCTTTGCAATTTTAGTAGGTTCTATCACCATAGATATTATAAGAAAATAAAGGCGAATAATAATAAGTTAAAAAATAATCTTCTATCTTAGAAACGAATTTATACTTGTGTAAAACAATAACTCTAAATAACGTCATAATTTATTGATAAGTTTATTAAATTTATGTTTGTAAAATATTGTTTTACAAGTAAATCGTATTATCGTATATTATTATTCTATTCTTGGTTGTGTGATATTTGGGTTTAAGTAACGTTTTGTATACGAAATGTCTAATGACTTGTTTCAGGTACAAAGTACATTTAAAATCGGGTTAGATTATGGTTACACGCTTATAAACCTTAAAGATATAATTGCCAGAATGGCTGATTCGTCTCTGACCAAATTTTTATTGGCAGAGGACCCTATAGAGTATTATTGTGTGTGAATCATTTACGCTTACCCATAGATGATGATCAGTAATGATAATATTTACTTCAGATAACATAAGTAGTAAAGAAATTAGAAACAACAAAACTAAAATCATAACAACAGAATCGTAGGCATATGCTAATTTATTAATAAAAATAATATTACAAGCATTTGCGATTACGCAATTAGTCTCATCGAATTATAACAATGTACCCGGTTTCAATATCCACTCTGTGTTCACAACAATGCGTGTCAAATGATATTATCAAATATAGGTTTGAAGAGTGCGAACTGTGACTGACGTTCTGTGTGAATTATTTTTCACGGTTCCGTTCACAAAAACGAAACTTTGTTCATCCTACTTTTAAAAGTGTTGAATCGTATGGGATCTCTAACATATAATAAATATTAAAAATTGAAACAATGGGAGGGAGAATATAATAATCGTTTTTTTATTTATTTTTGTGTGTTTTCAAAATAATAATAAATACAATAGTCAATATTCTCTGGTTAACTTACATTATAAAGTAAAACAATAACAAGAATTGATCAAATGAGAGTTAAACTAATAACTATGAGACCCTAATCCACAATTATTTAATGACATCTATACTAATATATAAAGCTAAAGAGTTTGTTTGTTTGTTTGTTTGGTTGAACGCGATAATCTCAAGAACTACAGATCTGATTTAAAAGTTTCTTTTAGTGTTAGATAGTTCATTTATCGAGGATGGCTATAGGCTACATATCATAACGTTTAAACCAATAGGAGCTGAGCACTAATAAAGAATGTCTAAAACTCGGGCTATTTTGGAAGCTTTCGATGCGTGTTAATGTCAGTACTATATGCGCTGCCATGGTAACGCGATAACAATCTCTCGCAAATATTTTCATAGTTTATTTTGTGTTCCTATTAAAACAGTTAATTCTACGTTATTTTTGTTTCCAATTTTTAATTATACGTGGTACGTTTATATCGCAAACATTTCTAAAGTTTATTTTGTGTAGCTATTCAAAAAGTTTAGTAGTAATAATATTCATCCAATAAGATAGTCAAAGGAATTAATCCATACTGCCAATTCTGAAGTAGTTAATATAGGTAGTTTTTTTCTATATCCAAGATAATGTAAAGGTATAAGCGCCAAATCCTCTATGTAATATTTCGTAAATTTTTATCTTCTTAATTTTCAAGACAACAGAATTCATGCTTCGCGGTATTATTTATCTTTCATTTCATTTATGCACAATAAACGAACCATATTACATAAAACTAAGTAAAGTGAGTGTATTTTATATTAAAAATATCCGAGATGCTACAAATATCAACATTTTTTTTAATTCTGTGGATATGTCTGTTTTTTTTTTTTATTTGTTACGGGTAATCTCCAAAACGGCTGGACCTATTTGAACGGTTTTTTTTTCTTAGAAATGACTACCAATAGCTAGATCAATATCTAGCAAAGTCTTAATAGCTTCACCGGACTACAAGTAATATTTGAACGGGAATTTTACGGACAAATAAGTAACTAATTAGCTGTTTTATTTTAAGCTAGCGGGTTCAGCAGACGTTGCCCGCCCTGATAATAAGACAAACTATACCTATACCTTGCCCAATAATCATTTTATATATTGGTGAAAACGGCATGAAGATGCGTTCTGTAGTTTTTGATCTTATCGCGAACAGACATATAGACAGACGTGGAACAGGACTTTTTCTTACACTATGTAGTGATAAGCTGTTATCCGTGCCTTCGTCCATGTGAAATTAATCAAAAATATGTTGTTCACTGTAAACATACACGAGCTGTACTGGACTCCAAGATTTTTTTATACCAGAAGGCAGCAAACAGGCTGACGGACCACCTGATGGTAAGTGGTTAACGTCGCCTATGAACAACTGTAACACCAAGGGTATCGCTGTTGTAATTGAAAGTCATATGTTTATATGTGATTTAAATTATAGCAAGGTATGATAATAACTTAATTATATCGACACTATGGACATATTATATCTATATAATAAAAGATTTAACACATATTGTTCGAAAATGTATAGCTTTATATTTTCATTACTTTCTTATATAGTGTAAGTGGGCACTAAGGGTCATATATAGCAGTTTAAAGTTCCAGTTATGTGGCTGATGATAAATCTCTTCCCATTCGATTCACTATTCGTATTCACATATATAATGTACAAGTACATGTCACCTGTTACAGTAGATGATGTGCGTGTGATACTTACAAATATTTTTGAAAGAGTATTATTGTAATTTACACTAGATATGTGATCAAAATTTTACATTTATTTAATATATTTAAAAAAAAAAAACGCGTGCGGAGCCGCGGGCAACAGCTAGTATATTATAAATAACACAAAGTATATTATATCGTGTTATGGAACGGAACCCATGTTTCGTTGATACTCATTTTCCTTTTTCTTTGTTTTTTCAATAACAATGTTGTTCCATTTAGTATGGACAACTATAATTTATGAAATAATAAACATTGACCAAATGATTTTAATTAAATTTAAAGATTGTTTTTTAATTGATCAGATTGTTTTATTTTAAGTTTTGAATATGGAGTTAATGTCTCACATCTGTAAAATAAAAATGATTGTTGGTATTACTAACATCGATTGATCGATATGCATAAAAGATGGTACACCTAAGGGTTTTCTTCATGGAAAAGGATTCCTAATATATCTCTACTAGATGGCATAGCTGCATGTTAACTATAGTATCCTTCAAACCTTGGTCATGAAATTCGGTTTAATTGGAATATTTACACAATAATTATTCTTCTATAACTCAAATATTACAAAAAGTTTTTAAGCCTTATTAATTAATGTCATAAAGACCTGAAATGTAAGTTTTAGTCTATTTAAGTAGATAAATAACTATGTCATCATAACTTTATCTTCTATTCATGAATTCTGGTAACTTTCCGCGATTATTATGTTTGAAAAACATATGTTTCATGATAAGATTGTTATTGTGCCGATTCAGTATATCGGACGGTGATTGTACGGGTATTATTGTAAAATGTACGTAATATATTTATTTAATCATAATGGATCGGTACAAAATAATCGAGTTATGATTATAAAATAGTAAACATAAACACATTTAGAATATGTGATCGATGGCGATGTCTGGAAATAAAACCCTCCCTCTGCATCCGCCAAAAATAAGTATTTCTTTATATGAATAGTATTTAGCGGGCCCGGCTGACGTTGACCTGTCTTGATGATTAAAAAAGATCCTAAAGGTCAACCACATCACCACCAATCGGGTCCAATTGTGAACCTAAAATATTCTTGAATCCACTTGAACCCACAGAAAACTTCATCAAAATCTGTCCAGCCGTTTAGGACGAGTTCAGTAATAGACACGTGGACAGAAGAATTATATGCATATATATGTATAAAGATGTACGGTGAAAAGATAACCTATATCGAGTTTCTGGAGTGTTGTTTTGACGTTGATAAACGCCTTCTCAGACCTTCCTAAATAGAATAAAGTCTTTTTGTATTTTCGAATAGATTTGTTTTATAGATGTTGTTCTTATTTGTCGTATAGGTGGGTAGCGCTGAATTCATGGCACCGGAAGTGGTGTCACTGTTCGCGGGCTCGGCGGCGACGCACTACGACAAGCGTTGCGATCTGTGGTCGCTCGGCGTCATCGCGTACATCCTCTTGTGCGGGTACCCTCCCTTCCGCGCGGACTGTGGTGCCGACTGCGGGTGGGAGCGCGGGGAGAACTGTCGTGCTTGTCAGGAACTACTCTTCACCTCTATACAGGTCGGTTCATATTCTGAATAACCACCATGTATCGGAATAAACCATAGTATAAAACCACCCAGATCACCCCATAACACATTCCGTTCCATATGTAAAACCTGTGTTACATGTTAAACATGATCTTCACTCCATGGGCCGACGTATAAGTTACATGTAACTAATTTTTCTGTCCATGTGTATATGGCTGAACCTATCCTAAACGGCTGGACAGATTCAAGTATGGTTTAGATTCACAATTAGACTCGATAGGTGGCATTTTGATCCGATTCTAGGGTATTTTTTTTTATTATCAAAACAGGACAACATCAGGTCTGGCCTGATAGTATATTATAATAACCATAAGATTTTTTCTGTAATTTAATACTCGTGTGACTGTTGATGTGATTTATGACTCGAGAATAGTATTTTTTTCTGTACAAAGGTACCCTATATTTTTTATATTTTGTATCCCTGATAACGTATATGCAAAATTTTGTAATTATGGGTTGATTAGGAAAAGCATAACAAACAAGCGAAATCCATATAATAATCAGTTGAGTAGTTGAGGTGTGAAGGCGTAACAAACAAACATAATAGCATTTATAATATTAGTAAGATTACCTAGTATAGAAACAGCGTAACGAATCATTGTATAGTTCTCTTTTCCGATTTTCTTATACATATTTAACGATTACTGCAATAATGTTTGAAACGTGAACGGTAAGGTATAATGGAGGGTGTTTATTGTGCAGGAGGGTCGGTATACGTTCCCGGAGGAGGAGTGGTCGCACATATCGAGTGAGGCGAAGGGTCTCATCCGGCAGCTGCTGGTGCGCGAGGCCTCGCACCGACTCAGCGCCGAGCGCGTGCTCAAACACCCGTGGCTCCGTGTCGCCGACTGTTCGCCCGCGCGCCCCCGACACCCCACGCTGCACACGCCGCTCAACATCAAACGGTAACCGCTCACAACCGTTCATACAACACGACACATCACAACACCACATGACACACAACACATCACAACACCACACCACACGACACGACATATCACAACGCGGCACGACACATCGCAACACCACACGACACATCACAACATGCGATATCACAATACCACACAACATAACACACCACAACGCAAGAAGACACATCACAACACCATACGAGACATCACAACACAACACGACACATCGCAACACCACACGACACATGGCAACACCACACGACACATCGCAACACCTCACGACAAGACACAGCTCCCAACTCTACAGTTCCACTAGGTTTACAAGAGTTTTTGGCAGGGTCTTGAAATGTCATGTCTTGGATTGGCGGTCTTTTATAGTTCGATTATTGTGCACAACTGAAGTGGAAACTCGACAACAGTAGTAAAAAAAAACTAGGTTTACAATAGCACTTGAAATACAACACGACACGTAACCTTCTAACCGCTCACACAACACATCACGCAACGATGGCTTACTTGAAAAAGTGTTCGAACACCACGTCGATGGACGTAGACGCTCGAGTTCTGAAGGGAAACATTGTGATGAAACCATAGGATGGTGGTAGGGCATTTACTAAGTTCGCCTGGCTACCTATCCTCACCACTTTGAAAATTTGTCGCCAGACAAAACTGTAAGTTGATGGCAGGATGCATACATTATTAAACCATCATACTCGGACACTAATTTCAAGAACATGACAGCATGTTACCTTTAGTCTGCAGTTATAATATAGATACCGTCGGTTACACTGAAACTACACTTAATTATATGGCTCCATTAGATTACAGATTACCCAAAACAAACTAATAATAATACCGATTAATAAAATAATATCGAAATTTATTTATTGTTAACACATTATCGTATCAGTTCACAAAACATCTTTGTTATTGAGGACCTGATACCGTTATGTAAAAAATAGAATTAGTTTTACTGAATCGAAAATATTTGATTATTAATTTGCGTAATATTAAAATTGTACCAGTCTTAGACATAAATTATATATATTTGGTAACGGATGTTTAACCTGAGTATGTTAGTTAGCCAGAAGAGCATTAGGAAACTTATTACTATGTAATATTAACTAAAATAGTGAGCCTCTAGTACTAATTTTCAAATTTTAATATTAAGGACAAGAACACTTTTTCCCAAAAAATATTAATAACACTGAAGCTCTATCAATTTCTAATTTAAAAATAAAGTTACATTTAACTGTTTTATCTATACCTATTTTTCAGTATAAAAAATAACAGATCCGGCAAACATTGTCCCACATTGGTTATATAAAAAAAAAATCACAAATTATATACCAAAACCTTCCTCATGAATCATTTTATCTACTGGTGAAAACCACATGAAAATCCGTTGAGTAGTAATTGAGTTTATCCGAATAGACAGACAAATACGGTCGAGGACTTTGTTCGATACTATGTAATGATAATGATAATTAATTGTTATTAATTTTTTGTTCAACAGGAATATGTCTGCTCGCAACCTGTCCAACTTCGCGGAATCCGCGATGGCCGTGAACCGGGTTATCCAGCAGCACTTCTCGATGAACTACTCGTACATGGAGCGGCCGGTCGCTCTGCGCTGCACCAAGTCGTGCTACAACGAGAGCGAGGAGTACGCCCCTCTAGGGCTCTCCCCGCCTACCGAGTCGGAGCTGCTGCGTCGCCGCCTGCAGGTGCTGCCTCTCACCGACGAGCCTCTCCCCGTGCACTAGCACAACACATTCCACCGAGCGACGCGTTCCCAGTGATACGACCGGCGACCGGCCTCCCCCCTCCCCTCTACTCTTACCAGGCTACAACAACCACCCGACAACAACAACCCGGCATACAGTATTGAAGCTCTTCAAGGTCGGCAACACAACAGTTTTGCCCTTGGTGTCTCACTCGTACATAGACAGGCACATGGAAGGACAATCCTATACCTACTTCGTACTTTACAGTGGCGTACGTGCCTGTTCATAGGCGACGGCAACCATTCATCATCAGGTGGGCTGTCTCCCTGTTGTTTGTTGCCTTATGGCGTCAATAAAATCAAGTGCTTTTTTGAGAATATTGAAATAATATTCTGAATTTTACCAATAAGTCGGGAAAATCGTCGGGGCGACGTCGTCAATAGATCTGGTAACTCTACCCCGCCGCTGAGCCGAGCCGACCGTTTCCTTTGAGCCTTTTAAAGATATATATATATATTTTACTAATAAATAAAAACGACTGAGTAGTTTTTATCGATATGTATAGAGTGGCCGCGAGTCGCGTCGGCTGCGGTCGCAGTTTATTTTTTGGGATTTATGAAATCCGCATTACTAATGTTGAGCTTGTTTACTCTCGTATAGTCGCGTTTCGTTCGTGGCCTCCCCCCCCCCTTTGAATTTAAATAGAAATTATGTAATTTTGGATAGCGTTTTTCGGATACTAGTCCTGTTTTTATGTGATTGTATTTGCATTTGTTTTTATACCGACGAACGGGTTAACCGTATCTCAGTTAAGATCGAATCGATCCATCTTCACGATAGTTTGTGGACGTTATGTGACATTTTTCCTGTGCGATGCAAGTGTTGTAATGAATAAAAGAGGGTTTCGCGTGTTTTTCGATCATTACATAATCACACTAATTAATAACTAAGAATTAAATATCGCTTTGTATTGTACGATCCTTAAGAGGACACTTGTCGACTGTCTGTGTGAGATGTCATATATATGTATATGAGCTGTGTCGGTACATACTTATAAGTGAAGCATGGGGTTCCATGGAGCTGCCATAACATTGTGATCAGTTTGAATATTTTTTTATATTGCTAAAAGAATGAAGTGATGAGATATTGTTAAGTGTAGACTTGCTAGACTGTAAGCTTGCGTAGTTCTTTGATTGGAAAAAGAATCGAATAACAGCATTCACTTTGATATCGTTATTGTTTACATAAATTTTATATATATATTTTTTTCAAATTGTAAAATTTAAATTATACTATTGTAAATTATGTTTTGTAATTATAACAGAATCGCTTATTATCCAATCAAAAAGAAAATTAACTTACGCAGTCCTTTGTTAAAATTTTGTTTTCGACTAAATCATTCATTTGAAATGTCATTTGGAATACAAATGTTTGAATTTTTTATACTGATTTTCATTTCCTCTATTTATTCCTGAATTTATACCGATCCATATTTTAGTACAAAATTATAAAGGTATAATTCATAATAATATGCCCTGATGTTTCTGAGATATAGATATGGCTGGTCTTAGATATTGTGAAACCTGGAGCTGTGATTTGCAAAATGGTTTATATTGATCCCGAGGAGTCTAGTACGACAGCAGAGGGTCAATATTATTAAATAATGGTCAACAAAGATCTATTTTAAGCAGGTCATGGATTTAATTTCAGCTTTCTTTAATGAAACAATACATATACAGTTATCGTCTAGTTTAATAATGATTTATAATACAAATACTATACTATGTACATTTATATAAATATTATAATGCTGAAGAGTTTGTTTGCTCGAAAGTGTTAATCTTAGGATCTACTGGTCTGATTTGAAAAATTATTTCTGTGTTAGATAGCTTATTTATTGAGAAAGCCTTTATATCGTCACGCTAAGACCAATATGAGCGGAGCACCAATGAAGAATGTTTTAAAATTTGTGTTTTTGTTCTTTCATGCGGACGAAATCGCGAGTAATAGAACCGTTAGAAAATGTATTTCAAATTCAGGAATTGATAAGAAAGTCGATATCAGGTAAGCAAGAGGCCTACACATAACCTAAAACATGGCAAGTGATCTGTCTAACAGTCGAAAGTTTAGAGACTTATGATCTAGAGCAGTGTTCCCCAACGTGGTGCCCACGCCCCACAGGGGGCAATTTAAAAATGGACTCGACACGATTGAACCCTTTCGCTTTGGGTTATTTAAATGCAATGCTAGATATCGGTGACAAATGTAACAAGATAAGCAAATAAAAAAAAATCTTTAAATAATTATCTATTCTATATCTATCTATACTATAATAAAACTGTAACAAGTCGAAATCTGTACATTAAATATTTTTTGAAAATTTTAATCAGGGTAGACTATGTTATCGATATAGAAGCCAAAAATAATCTTTGTACAATTTTTGTCTGTCTGTCTATCTGTCTGTCCCTATGCACACGCATCACTCTGAAAGTACTGAACCTATCTTGACGAAACTTGACATAGTGATGACTAATATTACGAGATTACATCAAATATACTTTTTGTCCCATAAAACTCAAAGGGTTCTTCAGGATAAAGGATTAAAGTCTAGAATCTAAACCCGTATTACTCTGAAAGTACAGAACCAATCTTAACGAAAGTTAACACAGTAATAACTGATATCACAAGGCTACATCCAGGATACTTTTTGTCCCTTAAAACGCAAGGGGTCCTCCAGGATAACGAAAAACAAAAATTTGTAGTTAACGTAACTAGACTTTTTTGCGACACCTTAGTACAAGAGCCGGCTACGTTAAAAGAACAAGAATTTTAAAATACCTGGTTCTTTAATATATCAATATATATATTTTTTATGTCATAGGAGGCAAACAAACAGGTGGGTCACGTAATGTTAAGTGATCACCACCCTTTATAGACTCTAGCAACACCAGGTTTGTCGCAAGTGCGTTGCCAACCTTTATATGGTGGAGGGTAAGGGAAGGCAAAGGAGGAAAGGAGAAGAGAGGTAGGCCTCCGGCGCTCTCACTGACCAAACGAAACACTACAATGCAAGCACTGTTATTTCACGTCGGTTTTCTGTGAGAGAGTGGTATTAGCCCGAAAAGACACTTGGTAGCGGGTTAACGTTGTATGTTCAATGCGCATTTTAATTTATGAATAGGTTTAGGAACATTTTTTTTCAGTAACTTTTAAACACATTAAAAGCATGAATTTATTACAGTCAAACACAGTTCTTTATAAACAATCATTTATATACTCTCTGATATATTTTATAAATAAAAATAATAAATTTCCAACCAATTATTTTTTTCCATAGCAAAGAACAAATTTCATTTTATTATTATTTTAAACATTATTGATATTAAGATTTCACCATATACAATAAACAACGATAAACGTAAACGTATGACTTGGGATTGACGCCACCTTAAATATATCCGTCGTCGACCATCAGGCTATACGAAACCGAAATACCTTGGGCCGGCGAGGTGAAATATCTCGGCGTCACTTTAGATAAACACTTAAATTTCGATTCACACACAGATAAACTGCGAAACAAAGCCTCTATGGTCTTGGGTCGTCTCTATCATTTGCTTTGTCATAAGAGTAAAATGTCCCCCAGACACAAACTCGCTTTATATAAAACTTGCATCCGTCCGATTATGACGTACAGTTGTTTGGTCTTTGCACATGCGCAAAATCGTATTCAAAAGTTGCTGGCTCTCCAGAACCGAGCCCTACGTAAATCACCGGTGCCTCATGGTACGTCCGGAATAAGGATCTCCACAGGGACCTGGAGATGCTTTCTGTCTGGGCGTATATAAAATCACTCACACGATTTCGAAAAAGCCGCGAATCAACCCAGCCCTTATTGGTATCCGCCGCGAACTATGAACCCGTACCCAACGCTGCGTTGTATAGAAGACCACCGCGACACATTTTTACATTCCCTCCTGATTCAATCATTTCAGCGAAAGATCAGTACCAGCCTGTCTCTTCAAACAGAGCGTGTTCACGTCCACGCCCGTATAACCACAGATCACGCCGCCGTGGTCTGGGGGTAAATTTCACTCCCGCACACCAGATTAGGCCCCGCTCGGCAACGGCTCAAGCCTAGGTCCGTTCCCTAGACGGGGAGCCCTTGAGTACGCTGCTTACGCGATACAGGGACACAAAACTTTACATCACATGCTACAACATCAAACACATCACCTATACACACGTGCACGCCTACATGCTTACATGCTGTTTTTCTTTTGCAAAGATATAAACGACAAAGAGTTCTACCCTTATTTTTCCCTATCCTATATAGTTTAGAGAAATTTTTCCGACACAAAATACATATAGGAAGGAGTTGTTGAGGCAGGCATGCTTGGTACACATGCATGTTTTAATAACTTATATACGTATATCTAGATAGCTTAGCTTAGGTTAGCTCAGATAGGTCGTGATTTTTGCTCAAAACAGGCGACAGTCCAAGCCGAGATGTGCCGTGTACCCTTGAGTTGTTCGCCCAAACATCCCAAGTTGGTTGAGTGCTTTCAGCGCTCGCCTTAATAGTTCGGTGAAGCTGTAAAGACCTTTCCAGGTCAACAGCGTATACATTTCGAAAAAAAAAAATGCGTCGATAACATACGCTGTCACAATTATCGCTGTCTTTATCGTGCAGCCAGTGCTGTGCACTAAACTATACCTATAGCTATATTCTATACACATATTATTTTTATAGCAATAAATCGATCTAAATATTGAGTTAATAACTGAATTAGTGTAAAAGATGAAATTTGTACTTATTTATATCTAAATATAGTAATAATAAAATCACTGCTATTCTAACATGGGTTAAGATTACTTTTATTTTTATTTCCAAAAAATACCATCAAGCACATTATTGTCAATACCAAAAATGTCTTTCAATAATAATTCCATTTTAATAACGTTTCAAAGTTAGTAAAAAACATCCTAAAATTATTTAAAAATCAATATTTTTGTCTGTAAAGGTACGATATGCACAAATAAACGCAACTCTTGCCGGCAACTAGGTAGCCTGTTGTTCGGATGAATATAATATATAAAACTGGCTTGATTGATTCTTTCTGGTATATCTATGTAGGTAATTTCGCCAATATCAAGTATGACAAATACACGATATAAATTTAATGACAAACATTTAGTGTAACAACGTAGAATAATCTACAATAGAAACATATCAACATGGATAAATTACTAAAAGGTACTATGTTGTAAGTGGTACAAAGATTATTTATAAAAATATTTTATAAATATATTTAGAATACGTTTTCAAAACAATTTATAACTCTTAAACAATAGTTTCAAGCAAGTGACAGTTCACGCTTCTGCACGATATTTGACGTTTCGATACGGTGTTCATATATTTTTCTTTAATACAATGGAGTACAAAAAGGTTTTAATACAAGTTGAAGATATTTATGAGAAAGTAAGTGGTAGAGATGTTTATTTAGTTTTATGTAGGTTACTTTTTATCTTAATTGATCCTGGTAGATGATTTTTTTTCTCGAAATGACTACGTTATTGACCGAGCAAGGTCTTAACAGCTTCACCGGACTACAAACAACGGAGTGGTAAATGATACTACGAACGGGTACTAGGCTTATTTAAAAAAAAAATCACACGTAATCTGGTAATGTTTCAGTTAATCCGTGGATAGTTTGGATTCACAACTGGAAACGGTAGTTGTGGCTGCAATCGGGTATTAGTTTTATACAATTTTTTCACGTTTAAAAATACAATTGAAACCAGTGATAACCAATTTGGTGCAGACAAAGTTGCACGGGTCAGCTAGTACTATAATAAAACTGTAACCAAGTCGAAATCTGCACATTAAATATGTTTTGAAAATTTTAATCAGGGTAGACTATGTTATCGATATAGAAGTCAAAAATAATCTTTTTACAATTTTTGTCTGTCTGTCTGTCTGTCTGTCCCTCTGAACACGCATCACTCTGAAAGTACTGAACCAATCTTGACGAAACTTGACATAGTGATAACTAATATTACGAGATTACATCAAAGATACTTTTTTACCCCATAAAACGCAAAGGGTTCCCCAGGATGAAAGATTCAAGTCTATAATCTAAACCCATATTACTCTGAAAGTTCTGAACCAATTTTAACGAAACTTAACACAGTGATAACTGATATTACAAGGCTACATTCAGAATACTTTTTGTCCCATAAAACAAAAGGGTTTCTCCAGGATAACGAAAAACAAAAATTTTTAGTTAACGTAACTAAACTATTCTGCGACACCTTAGTACAAGAGCCGGCAACGTTGGAAGAACAATAATTTTAGAATAGCTGGTTCTTTAATATATCAATATATATTTTTTTGTATCATAGGAAGCAAACAAACAGGTGGATCACGTGATGTTAAGTGACCATCACCGTCTATAAATACTAGCAACTACAGGGGTGTTGCAAGTGCGTTGCCAACCTATATATGGGGGAGGCGGAGGGTAAGGGAAGGGATAGGAGGAAAGAGGAAGAGAAGTAGGCCTCTGGCGCTCTCACTGACCGAACGAATCACTACAATGCAAGCAATGTTATTTCACGCCGTTTTTCTGTGAGAGGATGGTATTAGCCCGAATAAGCTGACACATTCATGCTGAAACCAGTAATAGCTTCTTAACCTACACAAATTATCAATATATCAATAGACAGAATTTAGAACACCTGGTAGCCGGTTAACGTTGTATTTTTAATGTGCATTTTGATTTAATTTATTTTGATTTATGAGTAAGCTTAGGTTTTTTTTTCAGTAACTTTTAAACGCATTTAAAAACATAAATTTATCATAGACAGACACATTTTTTATAATCAATCATATGCCCGCTAAAATATTTTATAAATAAAAATAATTAATTACAAACCAATAATTTTTTCCATAGTAAAGAACAAATTTCATTTTATTAAACATTATTGATATTAAGATTTCACCATATACAATGAAACAACGATAAACGTAAACGTAAACGATATGGGACTGATACCATCTTAAATATATGCGTCGATACTGCCATGATGAATGAATGAGAATGATACGACGCTGCCACAATTATCGCTATCTTTATCGTGCAGCCAGTACTGCACTAAACTATAGCTATATCTAAGTTATTATTTTTATAGCAATAAATCGGTCCAAATATTGAGTAAATAACTGAATTAGTCTGAAAGATGAAATTTATACTTATTTATATCTAAATATGGTTATGATAAAATTACTGCTATTTCAACATGGTTTAAAATTACTTTTATTTTTACTTCGAAAAAATAGAATCAACCACATTATTGTCAATAATAATGTCTTTCAATAATAATTCCATTTTAATAAAGTTTAAAAGTTAGTCTAAAATTGTCTGTAAAGGTACGATATGCACAAATAAACGCAACGTTTACCGGCAGCCAGGTAGCTGGGATGTAGTTCGGATGAATATAATACATAAAGCTGGCTTGATGGATTCTTTCCGGTATGGCCTCTGCCTATGTAGGCAATATCGCCAATATCAAGTGTGTCAATACACGTTATAAATTTAATGCCAAATATGTAGTGTTACAACGTAGAAACAATCTACAATAGAAACATATCAACACAGATAAATTACCAAAAGGTGATTGGCACTATGTTGTGAGTGGTATAGAGATTATTTATAAGATTATATTGGAAATATATTAAAAATTTGTTTTCGAAATAGTTTCTAACTCTTAGACAATAGTTACAAGCAAGTGACAGTTGACGCTTCGACACGGTGTTCATATATTTTTCTTCAATAATATGGAGTATAAAAAGGTTTTAATACAAGTTGAAGATAGTTATGATAAAGTGGTAGAGATATTTATTTAGTTTTAAGTAGGTTAGTTTTTATCTTGATTGAACCTGGTAGATGACTCTAGGAACGGGTTCTAGGCTTATATAAAAAAAAAAACACATATAATCTGAGTATACGTTTGATTGAAGATACAGTGATAACCACTTTGGTGCAGTCGAAGTTGCACAGGTCAGCTAGTCATGTATAATTTCGTTTGACATTACCAAAATACAACTGGGTAATTAGATTCGTCAAATCAAATAAGTTTTTCATTAATGTTTTGAAATTTTGCTTACGATGTTTTGATAACAATTTCATAATGATATATATTGCGGCATTCTACGATGCCCGTTTCGACATAGAATGGTGAGGGTTATTCGAATGTACAGAAATCAATAAAAACTCAATGATATTTTATATTTGTAATATCATTGTAAAAATTACTAGACTAATGATTCTTATTTCAGATCTTGCAAATTTTTTTACTGCTCTGATTAGGGTTGCCAACCGTACTATAAATATAGTATTGTACTACATTTCGGGTCAGCGTACTATATACTGTTGAAAAAATATATAGTACGCAAAAATACTATATTTTTAACACCGAACGAAATTTAACAAACATATTTATTTTTAAAAATAATTAACGCGCCTTTTCATTAAATTTTGAGCAAGACGAGTTCGTGTAACCGAATTCTTGATTCCGAACGCATCTACGATTCTTTGTTTTTGACTCTCACTGATCTCTGTTCTCTATACGAACTGGAGACGCTGGCAGCACGTCAAAGTTGTAAGTCAATCTAAAATTCAATGCAATAAAACATTACACTTTAATTTCAGGAAAAACATTATATTAATAATAATAAGTAACAAATATATCTTTGTCTATTTTTATTTTATTCCATAAAATACTATTTTTTTTTAAATATGCTATATTTTTATAACTTTTTTTGAAAAATACTGTTGTTGTCGCTGAAAAATGTTGGCAACCCTAATTCCGATATAGTTGTGCAGAACACAAATTGTGATATAAATGTGTATTATATATTTAAAATCACAAACTCTAAAGATAAATAAACGCCAGATTCTTATAATAATATTTTGAATTATTATTAATCTCTTGACCATATAAAGCACAAGCCCCACCTTGTTACTATATTTAGAGCACCCAAAAAGATTGACGATTAAAATATTATTATTATTTGTCTCTGCATATAATATGCATCGAGGTATTTTACTCTATGCTTCAATGGAAGATGTGCAATGCAACCCTTGCTTTATAGAATCGACATTATTGTCAATAGGTATAACATTTTCTTATAAGAACATCATTTATACGGAGGCTGAATAGTAATACAGATTAATAAAGAATTGGTACTGGTTTATGTGCTGATAATATTAATAGTATATTCTTCAACTGGCATCGACAAACATTTAATAACTCGAGGATATGAGGTTCTGGTGGGATATTATTAAATAAATAAATCTTAGTCGCTCATGTAGTGTATTGGCTTTTATACTTCATATACAATCTTGTGTTATCTGACTCTATATTTTGTAATATTGGTGGCTTCTTTTTTCTCTAAATGACTATGCTATTGACCAAGCAAGATCTTAACAGCTTCACATGGCTTAATATGGTTGATCCTGCCAGTAGTTATGTGCTTGCCTCAAAGAATATTGGTGGTATTTTACGTAATATAGTTCGGTTGTTGTGCACAAATGAAGTAGTTAGAAAATAATCTACAGAACAAGAATTCCTTGGAAAGTTTCAACAAGAGGGCCACCATCTTGTCAGAAAATTGGGATTATCGCAAGACACTTATAATATTACTATCTAAGTACTCGAATAATCCAGAATACTTCTAGCAAAAAATAAATTCATGAAAATATAACTCGAGGATAGCGTACTTTCAGATTATTTCGGCTTTTAGAATCTTAATATGATGCATTATACAAAAAAAAACAATGCTAATAAAAGTATTAATATGTAATAAAAAGAATTGATCATAAATGATAAAAGTAAAAACACTTAAACATCGTTCAAAAATTATTGCCGTTAATATATCGTGCTTTCAATTAAAAAAATTGAACCAATTTAACAATCAATTTTAAGGAACAAATATTGTATATTCAATAATAAGGTCTTTTTTATTTTACTCATACGCTATTAGTCGATTAACTTTTATGCCTTACTAAAAAATGCACTTAGCATTCTTGACGTCCACTGTCAAATATCAATTCGAAACAGAGTTGCCATTGTTCTCATAATTACGGGACTTTACTAAAATATGAAAACCGTTTCTTGTCCGACCAGCGAATTTAAGGAACATCGGGTGCGGTTAATACTTGGATAGGTGACCGCTTGAGATCATCGATTGACGTTGGTTTTTGGTTGTATTTTTATTAATAAAATATTTTTATTAGTAAACGAAAAGCTTCATTTCTACCGTGCTTTATTTTATTATGTTTCTTTGTTTAAAAGAATTTCCCTCTCAAATAAATATCTCATTAATAATGACTTAAATCTATTTGAATATGTGCAAAAAAATAGATATCTAACTTGTACATAAGGATTTGTAATCTGGGACGGTTGACAAATTATTACGAAACTAACGACTAATCATGATTGTTTGGTTTCAGACTAGACAGACATTTTTATATGATTTTTTTTACTAACATTTCATATGAAAAACTTTTTTTTTTCGAAATGACTACGCTATTGACCCAGCAAGGTCTTAACAGGTTCACCGGACTACAAAGTATGAAAAACTATATGAACTAGTCTATTGTATAATAATTACAATAAGTTCAACTTAATAAGCACCGGAATTTTCTTTCTTTAAGCTAGCAACACAAATCCAGAGGGCGCTCATAATTGCTCGGCCACGTAAGTCAGGGTCGTATTTTCATACTTGGATTATTTTAGTTACGTATTTTACATAGTGTGTTAATAAGTGACAATGGTTTAATAATATAAAAGTGCCCGGGAATCTTCTATTGTGCATTATTCCTTAAAACTGTGGTAAGTTACGTTTACAAATTGTCTTGTTCCATCCGTCATTTCTATAGTGAATTAGCATGTTTTAGGTAAATCCTGATTGATATCAACATTTTAATTGCTCTGTAAACTATTTCTTGTTTTTGGGAAACACGAAAGTCAGCGACAAAATTGTGTGTATATAGTTTAACTTCTATATTACTTTTTTATTTTTCAGTGACGAAAAGATGTCTAATTTACCATCAAATACGTACAACAATATTGTTGGAGTGCCTCCTCCGAACGAAAATACTAGGCAATCTTTCAACCACAATCAACCGTTTAATCAAGTACCGCCTAATCAATTGCCGCCTGGATATGGAGGACTAAAGGATACTAACTCAAACAGCCCGTTACATGGGACAATTTCACCTCAAAACAATGCTATCCAAAATGTGAATAACTATAATCAAAGTGCAAGTAGTTCACCTGCTTTTAATCAGCCTGGAATGTTACCACAAGGATTACAATCATCAATTAGACCACCAATGCCTCCAAATTTCAAACCACAGAATCCCACTCCTAATCAATACCCTCAGAATTACCAACTCCAGAGACAAATAAATGACAATACACCACCTTTAATACCCTCTAATCAATACAATCAACCACTGTTAAATGGGCCTCACCCAATTCAACCTGGATCTGTTGCAAATTTGACTCCAGTTATTTCAAGTGCTTATAATTCTTTACCAATGGCTAACAGGCCACCTGTGAGCTCCAACTATGGATCAGGGCCAGTCAATACACAGTTCGGACCTCCACCTGTTTCTAGGCCTCCTGGAACGATTACATTGTCAAGTCAACTTAATATGCCAATTTCTGGACCTGTTAGAAACAGTCCTTTATTAGCAGGACCACCAGTAAGTGGACCACCTATGCAAGCACCTATGAATAATGCACCAGTTGGTCCGCCACTTATGAGACCTTCTGGAATGCCTGTTAGTACATCTCTAGGAACTGCACCTCCTTTAAGTCAACCAATAAATACAACAATGGGTATAAATGGTCCTAATCTAACACCAAACTTGTTACCTACTGTATCAATGAGTGCCCCAGTTATGCAGCCATCTGTCAGTGGCCCTCCAAAGAGTATTTACCCTGGTCCTCCAACTAGTAATTACACCGGTCCTCCAACAAGTAATTATCCTGGCCTTTATAATGGTCCTACCCAACCCATGGGGCAAGTTGCTCCTCCTATTGGCCAAAACACATTTAGCGGGCAGCCACCTCATATGCCACCTATGGCTCAAAATATGCAAACACCACAAGGATCTTTTAGTGCTCCTGCCCCACCAGGGCCCCTGAAGAGCAACATG
Organism: Antheraea mylitta; assembly: GCA_014332785.1. NCBI lineage: Eukaryota > Metazoa > Arthropoda > Insecta > Lepidoptera > Saturniidae > Antheraea > Antheraea mylitta. Next base: position 1,691,803 of record JACEII010000026.1, on the reverse strand, counting down.
CAAAATAGATATCCTCAAATGCCATCAACTCAAATGCCACCAACTAATTACAATCATCAGCAACCCCCAGTTCAGCCAGCAGGAAAACAGTACTTGCAACAGTATAATACACAGGGTCTGAATCAACAAATGAGCCAACTCAGTGTGACAAAACAAGGTTTCGACCAGTTGTGGGGTCGGCATATGTTTGACTTGCTACAGTGTAAGCACATACTACCTGAATACCCTGAGGAACCTCCAGAAATAAGGCTTCCACATCAGTTTGCGGAGTCACCTAACTGTAGTCCTGAGTGAGTACTGTTTCTTATTATTTGAAATTAAACAAATGCATTATGGAATCAAGTTAGAGATATAACATTAACTATATTGCTTGCAACTTAATTATGCTATAGTAGTTAGTTGCAAAAATATTTTACATGTGATCTGTTGATTACGAGAAATGAATTAGTTGCAATAGTTATACTGTTACATGTTTGGTTTAAATGCCTCAATGAATTGGTACAAAACATTTGAATAATGAGTTCCTCATACATCAATGTATAGAGTCCTAGCTGTGCCTACGACTTCTTCCACATAAATCCTTATGTAAAATACATAGATCAATAAAGCCCATCATTAAAAGTACAGTAACAATGATATACCAAACAGATTTTAATGAAACAAATGTTACTCGAAGATATGCTTTATGCTTTTCTTGAAGAGATCTCATCATGTAGTATTTTACTGATCTCTGGTAATGAGTGTTCATACAAAAAGATAAAAAGACAAACATGTATAAAAATGATTAAAATGTATTTTATTAATTACTAGCCTCTGCTCGTGACTTCGTTCGTGTGAAATAGATACTTTGGGCTAACGGTAAACCACAGCAGAAGCTTTCAAAACAAAAAGACAACCCTGATTTTTAATCATTCTTTATTAGCGCTCCGCTCCTATTGGTCTTAGCGTTATGATATATAACCTATAACCATCCTTAATAAAAGAGGTATATAATATTAAAAGAATTTTTCGAATCCGACCAGTAATTCCTGAGAGAGATAATATTAGTATAGATTCTTAGAAACCTGCAACAATATTTTTCATTAAAATCTTACAGTAGAGACACCTTAAATTTACATTCATATTACATATATTTATAGATTGTTCCAAGTTAAATTTATCCAAAGCATAAGCTATAATTCTGGTTATTGTTATATATACACACAGTAAGCAATGACAATAAAGTTGCAATTAATTTCAGTTTATCATTACATTATATCAGTGCTATTGGTAGGACTCTGTATATTATATATGTATAATATGTTTAAGTATTAAACTTGTTTGGTCTAAGATGCTCTTATATACTCCAAATCAAATTGTTTTCTTTGCTTTGTTGTTAATAATATTTTTTATCTAGTATCTGTATCCAGTATATTATTAATGTGATAGAATTGGTGAAAAACTAAGTGCATTTATGCAGCACATTTTATTGAAAGAACAAAGGACAGTTTTGTGTAATATTTATCCAAGTGTTTTATGTTAAACACCATTTTACTTATATCAAGTTATTACAATGTGACTTTGAATGTATTTGAAACCTGATATTTAAGTGTATTCTATTGCAAGATTTAGTGGTTGGTATGTCTCTTTTTACCCTTTTCTGGTGTTGCAGGACTTAGTATAGGCTTGTTTTTTTTTCACATATCAGATGCTATACTTGTGTTCATGTTATGTTTAACTGGAGTTGTCCACTTTAACTAAAAACTAATCTAAAAACATTGATATAAATATATTGTAGACTAGCCTCTGCCCGCAAAGTCGTCCGTGTGGAATAGTTGCTTTGGTTTAATGCTAACATGCAGCAGAAGCCCTCAAGAGGAAAAAACCCTGATTTTAAATATTCTTCATTTGTGTTCTGCTCCTATTGGTCATAGCATGATGATTTATAACCTATAACCTTCCTCGATAAATAAGCTATATAACACTGAAGGAATTTTTCCCTCGGTGATTCCCGAGATTATCCCCTACAATGTCATAAACTTTACCTCTTTATAATATTATTAGTTTAGATATGTAGGTTCTACACAAATATGTCTAAATTTTAGTAAACACACCAATATATATATAATTTTAAGTGCTCAAGATTTCCTTATCATACTACTATTGTGTCAATATTTGCACAATCTGATATATTACTGTATTTGACAAGGTCTTTACTACTCAGATGTATCCATGGGATTTGACAAAGAGTATGAAGTTTATATCCATTTAGTTAATTATAGTATAACATACACTAATTACCTGTTTACTTGTATTGATAATGGAAATTTTCATAAATGATGCCAAATGAAATTTCCTCAAATGTATTTCTTTGTTTTATCTTGTCACTGGATTTATCTTTTCATGTAATTACTTGTGCATGTTCTCAGTGGTATCTACAACTTCACTTTATGAAATTGTCTTTTGACTGTTCTTCATTTTGGTAATCAAAATATCCTTTTATTATGGTAAAAGATATGGTATTGTAAATGAAAATTAACTAGAGGGTTGGCTTGTAGCTGAATTATTGCTACCCTATTTTGTAAAGTAACAGTCCTTCCAATAAGTTTTTGTGTCGGAAGTTTGTGGTAATGAAAATGCACTAGCAAACAAGTCTTTTTATTTTAATTCTTCAGCTACTTTAGTTGCCTATGTTATGTGGAATGCAGCATTGAAACTTTGATTATGTATAGTAATATTATAATCTATAGTGATATTATAAAGAGCCAAATTTTGTGACATTTTAGAAGGTTATCTCAGGAACTACTGGTCTGATTTGAAAAAATCTTTTAATGTTATATAGCTAATTTATCAATGAAGTTTATAAGGCTATATACCAATGAAAAATGATTCAAAATCGGGATTTTTTTCCTCTTGGGAGCTTCCGTTGTGTGTTAGTGTTAGCCCAAAGTAACTATTATATGCGGACGAAGTCGCGGGCAGGGTCTAGTATAAAAGAAATCTATAATAGATTCTTGTATACTAATGTTGTTGGCCTTACTTTTATTTTGCTGATTTACATTTATTGGTTTATGCAGGTTCCTGATTATAATCATTATAACAAGATTTTTGCAAGGACTACTTCAAGTTATTTTATGTTTTTCTATAAATATTAATTTCTGTATAATGGTAGGTGATTCTTACTTTAATATTATATGATTAAAGTTACATATACTGTTACTTAACTATTAGATGAATTATGCAAGCACTGTTTCTAACGTAGTTTGTAATTATGTGTAGTTTAATTATAAAATGTATGTCAATAGGCAGTTATAATGATAGATAAAGAATCAAATAAATAAATATTACATTCCTGCAAGAGTGTAAGGTAAGTTTTTTTTTTTTTTTCGAACCGACTACGCTATTTACCTAGCAAGGTTTTAACAGCTACACCGAACTACCAAGGCGAGCGCTTAAGGCACTCAGCCGATTTTATCTGGGCAACCAGCTCAAGGGTGCACGGCCCACCTCGGCTTGGCTGTTGCCTGTTACATGCAAACTCGCGACCTAACTTAGCTAACCTAGCTAATTATTCATATATGTTCGAGTTGTTGAGACGCATATGTGTACCAAGCATACACGCCTCAACAACCCCTCCATATATTTTTTTATCGGAAAATTTAGAGTTTTTTCAGTTCGATAAGGGAAAAAATAAAACCCTTCCACTTCCATGTGTAAGCGTGTAGTAGGCGTGCACGTGTGTGGGGGTGATCGTGAAGTGTTGTAGCAGTGATGTAAATTTTTGTATCAATGTATCGCGCGACCAGCGCACTCAAGGGCTCCACACCGAGGGAACGGACCTAGGCTTGAGTCGCTGCCGAGGGGGGGCTAATCTGGTAAAATAAGGTAACAGTCATGGTTTGGATTGGTTTGGTAAATCAAGAAAATTGTAGATTAAGTTTTAGCTAGGTCACCTTATAAGTGTTGTTGGTTTGTTTTGGGTAGATTTTGTTAACTAAGTCTAGACAAGGAAAGTTGATGTTTGATAAAAGTTGTAAACCACAAACAACTCTGTAGCATAATATTTTCAGAAAACCATTATAAGTTATACAAATGACACGGGTCATAGGAGGGTTTAAATAATAAAAACGAAGCTCAGAAATACGGAAATCAATACTGTGATAAACAAACTGATTAACATTTCAGTAATGAAGCACTCATTGCATGGCTAGTAGCAACTTCTATTAAAGGTGACACCTTTATGTGTTTATTTCGACCAAATAATTGGTACGAGCAATAAATTGTATCATCTTAGTTTTCATCAACTCCTATATAGCAGGCTCCTTACTATATATAAAGAGAAGTGTTAGTATCTAAAAAATGTTTTTATTTTTATGTCTCATTAGCCCCTGCCCGCGACTTCGTCCGCGTAGTAATAGTTACTCTGGGTTAACACTAATACGCAGCGGAAGCTTTCAAGAGGAATAAAAATCCCGATTTTGAAACATTTTTCATTGATACTCAGCTCCTATTGGTCTTAGCGTGATGATATATAGCCTATAACATTTCTCGATAAATTCGCTATATAACACTGAAAGAATTTTTAGAAATCGGACCAGTAATTTCTGAGATTACCCCCTATAACATCACAAACTTTACCTCTTTATAATATTAGTAGAGATATAACAGCATAAGAGAAGTAACAACCCTTTTTTAAATTATGGATTTTCACTATTTTAATTACCCTCCTTTTTATGAATATCAAGGGTTTATTCAGGCCCTCTGTTTTCCATTTTTCTTAACATATTTAAAAGTAGTAATTATATCTTTAATATAATAAATAACCCTTACACTTTTACAGTGAAAGTGGCTGTAATATGACTCGTGTGCCTTTTTTAGAATAAATTTGATGCGGATTTGAGATAATTAAAACATAATTTCAAAGTAATAAATAATAGAAAGTTTAATTCATTGTTCACTAGTTTAAAAAATTAATAAATATGATTTAACAGCATTAAAAAAAATACTATACATATAAATATACTAATAACTATAGTTTGAAATAGGTAACACAAACTGCTCCGTTTTTTTTTTTTTTTTTTTTAATTACCTGTGTAATAAATAATAATGTCTTGAATATCATGACGATTTTAATCATGCCTTTGTCACGTTGTTTGATAATCTAAAAAGCACACAGTTGTAAGTCAAAAGTAATTACACCTGTAAAGTTTTGAAAATTTTTGGTGAAGTTTCATTTAAAAGTTTATTTACTAGTACCACCATTGATACATTTTACCTTCGAAAATACATAAATATTTTTAATCTGTGTAAATTGTAAAGTATGTAGGTACATTATAGATCTATAACTGATTATAAATTATCATAATCTGTTCATCAGATAGATCAGTTGGAAATACATTGAATTTTCATTTGCTTTTCAACCTCGATCACTCTTTGTATTATCGCAATCTATCATAAATAAAAGATCGATGTATATTCAATTTAATGTTCCTAATATCAATTGATGTTTCGTATATAAACTAGCAGTAGATGAGCTTGAAGTAGTGAATTAAAATTGAAATCGGAGGATGATGTAGGAATTAATTATTTGCATACTGAGGTTTTTTTATAGGGCTGTACATATTATAGCACTGATGTTGCTAGTGTTCTAGGTTGTGGAGATACTTTATGATTTTGTTTGTCATTTATAAGCATTTAATTGAAGAGACCTTGTAGAGACCTTTTAGCGACGTCAAGCATTAACAAATATTAAGTAACAACTAAAAAAAATTACAATTCTGATTGAGGTGTTTAGAGTACCTATTCGGGCCACCGTGTTGATTGACATGGGTTTGAATTTTTGCGAATAAGCCGGAGTTTTTAGAGAAGAAAAATCATATCATAGTGGTAGGAGCTTTTTCTAAGAACGCCTGGCTAAGTACCGCCTTCAAGTTGAAAAGCTGTCGCTATGCTCTTACAGATGTGTTCTGGCAGCTGCATTTGAAAGCCAATCTCTCTCTATGTTTGATTGTTTTTGTCTCGAACTGACTACGCTATTGACCTAGTAAGGTGTAACAGCTTCACCGGATAATACATTTATGTTTGGTGTTTTCATCATTTTTGACCATATTGTCTTTTAACGTCAGGTGAAACTGTGGATAAACGCTAAAACCTATTAATGTATAAAAACACATAATCTATACCAATAAAGAGATAAAGTTTCTGAGGTGATATGTGGATCTAGTAAACCCATTTTGAAAATGCTTTTACCAATAGAAAGCCGCGTTATATGTGAGTGTCATGGGCTATATATTAACCTGAAAAATTATAAGACTTTTTTGTGGTAGTCGGATTTGCAAAGTAACTGGAAGAAAGAACTGTCGAACGAAAACGTTTCTTACGAACGATGGGAGATATATGGTTGAGTTTTAGAGAAGATTAGAAATGCCTACACAAAAGTCAACAACAGCATATATCTAACATTTATAGTCAAGTAACAAAAAGTAGTTTTTTATATTAAAAAAATAATTTAAATAGCTTTTTTTCTTGTATTCTGCAGACACTTTGTCCGTACCTTCTTTTGCTTTCGTTTTATTTATTGTGTACGTCAAAAATCGTATCTGTTAGCAACTATTAGGTGTTTTTTTTTTTTAAATTTATTAATTATTATAATTCTATAGACATGTTTGTTTATTTTTGTGATTTCATTTAACTATTTTAGAACGGGTTTTTTAATGACGTTATTGCCTTTATGGCTGTTTCCTTTTGGTCCTTTATAGTCATCTTTAGGTTTATAATTTAAATCGTAAAGTGATGTTTACTGGTCATATTATTATTTTTTTTTATATTTTTTATCAAATTGATAACCCAGTACTAACCGAATCACACTCATAATTAAATAACAAGTAAAATTGTTTACCGCTCAACGAGGTGGTCACGGGTCAGCTAGTAATACATAATCTTAGAACACACAGACGTTTTCCTAAAACTGGAATCATTGATTTGTTTAACACCAAAGTAAATATTTTCATAACTCTTAAGTCAAATATGTTTGCCATGCTTAGTTATGTTTATTTTGTATTTCCAGAATATTCCGATGTACGTTAAATCGCATACCGGAGACGAATAATCTGCTTCAGAAATCAAGACTGCCCCTCGGTATACTTATACATCCCTTCAAAGACCTGAATGTAAGTTATTATTACTTTTAAAGATGACAATAAGTTTATGTCGGAATTATTTTTTAAATACTATATAGCTTAGTGTTTCCCAACCTTTTTTAGGTCACGCCCCACCTTAACATTTCTAAAATTTTTATACCCTCCCCATACATAATTTTTAACCTTTTAAAATGGTTTTGTTCCCTTAAGAAATATAAATGATAAGTTTCAGGAAGAAATCATTATGAAATTGTTGTCAAAACATTGTAAAAATTCAAAACATAATGAAAATCTTACATGACGACTCTAATTACCCAGTTGATATTTTGGTAACGTCAAACAAAATTATACCTATTTTACAGCATCTTCTTTAAGAATTTGCCTATTTTGTTAAATTTGTCATCGATATCCAGCATTGCATTTAATTATTTAATGGGTTATCCCAAAGAGTCATGTTGAGTCCATTTTTAAATGGCCCCCCTGTGGGGCGTGGGCCCCACGTTGGGAAACACTGATATAGATCTTGGTATTTGACTACAACCTGATGTTGAATGGTAATGTGTTCTAAACTTGGAGCCACATTAAATCTGGAGTGGACCGAGATCTCAAATACAGCTGCCGGGATACACTTGTAGGTACTTGGCAAAGGGTTTGCAACTTGAGAGTGGTGGCAAACCAGGTAGACTTCAAACCTTGACTTATAAATGGTCTTCATTTTCTAAAACAAATGCAACAATATCTACTGATAATGCTGTAAATGCATCATTAAATTTTCTTTGTGATGTGTGTGAAATGAGAGTTACGTTTTATATCCGCTCAGAGCTGTCTTAGATTACAAATACTGTATTAGTTAAAGTAATATAATATAAATTACTTATATTTTAATTAAATGATTAAATGGCCAATTAGGTTAATGGTGTTTGTACAGTGAATTCATCAGGGAGTAAAGTGTATTACGGTGTGTTAAAGAGTATAAAATTGTAGAATATTATTTACCACAGTATACTCACTTGTATAAACTTTATATACATAATTTTTTAGAACATAGTTTTTTTAAATATAGTAATCTTTATCGCTTCCCTTGACTTTATTATTCATGACTACAATATAATTACTTTAGTAAAAGATGTTCTTAACATTTTTGTAACATAAATGCTATCATATTGTAAATATTAGCAAATTTTTATCAAATTAAATTCCTACTTGAAAATATAGGTTTTTATTATTGTTTCAAACTCGTATTCTACCATACTATCATTTTTTTTATATCATAGGAGGCAAACGAACAGGCGGGTCACCTGATGGTAGGTGATTACCGCCGTTCATAGACACTAGCAACACCAGGGATGTCGCGAGTGCGTTACTAGACTGTGGTTGGGGGAATGGGGGAAGGGGGGGGGGATCGAGAGAAGAGGAGAAGGTAAGGGAGGTGGGTCTCCGGCGTTCTCACTGACCGAAAGAAACGCAACAATGCAAGCACTGTTACTTTACGTCTGTTCTTAGTGGGTTGGGTGGTATTACCCTGGACGAGCCGACCCAATGAATGCTGAATTGCTGAATCCAACAATAGCTTCACCGTGGCTCTACCACCTACGAAAAGGCTTCACCTTTACCTTCTTGAGTAAGATGTAGCCAAAAATGGCAATGAGTTTAAGTATATACAATTTTTTTTCTACACAGCAAAGTTTGGTGGTTAAAATAAGAAATAAATAGAAATATAATGAATATCCCCATTGTTTTACAGCATTTGCCAGTAATACAATGTACGACGATAGTACGATGTCGCGCGTGTCGTACGTACATCAACCCGTTCGTGTATTTTGTCGACTCGAAGCGTTGGAAGTGCAACCTCTGTTACCGGGTCAACGATTGTAAGTATAACATTACTAGCAATGTCCGCGTACTCCGTTCCTTCTTAAGTATATTAAAATATGAGCTTTTTTTTTTGCATAAGAACCATCTCCTGACAATAACAAACAAAAAAAAAAAAAAAAATAGCGAAATTGGTTCAGTTGTTTTCGAGGTTTACGCTCAGCAACACATTCAGCTATGCATTTTTATATTATAGATAAATCGAGGTATGAGAAAAAATGTCTAATACGAATATAAAAAATCCAAACGATTTAGTTTTAATCGAGATTTTTTTAAGCTCCATAAATTACCTAGAATGTACAGGGCGTTTCTATTTCACACATTCACAAACACATTTATATATAATTGAACTGCTATTTGTTGGTTGGGTTTTAAATAATGTATTGAGTTTTTGGCGGGATTTTAGTCTGTCATGTAGTGGATTTTATATTTTATTCATAAATTTGTGTTATTTGACTATATATTGTGTAAATTTGGTGGTGATTTACGTAATATAGTTAGTTTATTATGTATAAGTGAAGTGAATGGAAAATAATAACATGGAGCATGAAATTCTGAGATGCCACAAAAACTCCCTGGAAGGTTCTAGCAAGGGATCCACCATCTTGTTAGAATATGGATTCACACATTGCTTAATATTGGAATGATCACACGAAGCTTGTGATATTATTGACTACGTGATAATGGCAGTAATAAACGGAAAGATTGATTGCCAAAAATAAAGTTAAAAAATAAAAATAAAAATGTATTGGGTAATATTTGTCCACAGTGCCAGAGGAATTCCAATACGACCCGGTGAGCAAGTCCTACGGGGACCCGTCCCGTCGACCCGAAATCAAATCTGCTACCATCGAGTTCATAGCCCCCGGCGAGTACATGCTGCGGCCGCCACAACCTGCTGTCTACTTGTTCTTGTTCGATGTGTCACAGCTCGCTAGAGACTCTGGATATTTACAGGTACATTATATTATGCATTATTAGTAGGCCCAACGGACATTGTCGTGCCCTGATAATAAAAAAAACCTTGAGAAATCATATACCAAAACCTTCTTCGCTCTATCCACTAGTGAAAATTGTATGAACATCTGTTCAGTAGTTCTTTGAGCTTATTGCAAACAGACAGCCAGACAGACGCGACAGAGAACTTTGTTTTGTAATGTGTAGTGATATACTAATTGTATGTATTTTGAGCTAATTTTTTCCTGCTATAAGTATTAGCCTAGAAAGTTTTTTGTTTTCTATATTGTACTAGCGTGCCCGGCGGACTCTGTCCTTCTTTGATAATAAAAAAAATCTAAAAGTCAACTGCAGCGCCTTCTACCGGGCCCCATTGTGATCCTAAAACATATTTAAATCAACCTTGAACACACACAAAATTGTTCGTCGGCATCAGTTTAGCCATTTAGAAGGAATTCAGTCGCATACACACGGATCGAAGAATCATGTACATACATAAGGATTATTAACTAGCTATATATAAGATTCGAGCTAATCTCTTCTTTACAGTTGTAGAGCAAAACTATTAGCCTAAAAAGGTTCTTTGTTTTAATATACTCTGTTCATGTTATTAAAATATGGTAAATACGTATTGAATACTTGTTTTAGGGTCGCTAATTATTCGAAATCTTGGTCTTTTGTCTCGCTTTCGTTAGGTTAGGTTAGACTTGCGAAAAAAGGAGAACGCGAACTTGCCTTGGGCGAACGCGATGCGTTTAGTTCGAAACCTCTTTAAAGCAAGTATTTTATATATATTTAACTTTTCTGTAACAACACCGTATAGGTTTTAGTGTGTGACCACATTTTCATCTAATTTTAAATGGCGTTGTTGTCTAAGATGGTAAACATGTTAAACCTGGAGGGAGACTGGCTCTCAACTGCAGCTGCGGGAACACGCCAACAAGTGCTTTGTGACAGATTTTCAACTTGAAGGTAGTACCTATTCCGGTGGATTAGAAAAAAGCCCTACCATCGTGCCACAGTGTCATCACGATGTTTTCTGAGACGTGACACATATTAAATGTTCGGATTTATAATATCAGGGACAATTCTCTTCACAGCATTAACTCATATTCAATCTTTAAATCAAATTTAAGACAGTTACATAAATTGTGGGAGAATTGAAACAGGTATAAAACTTAATTTAAGTTGTGGTGTGACTTTCCCTAACTATAAAAGTGAAGAATCTGCATGTCTAGAATATTTAAAATCTATTGTATACATATATATCTATTCAATATTTCATTAAATTATTTAGATAATCTGTTTGTTTTTTTTAAACTGACATTTTAAAAGTGGTAATAATGATAATCTAAAAATATCTTCTTGTTTTAGCTCCGCAGATGCACTTGTCAGTATCATTGTTGTCTTTCATTGGATAGTACAATAATATTACAAGTGTTGTGTGATTATTTCAATATTCTAACAAGATGGTGGATCCCTTGTTAGAACCTTCCAGGGAGTTTTGTGGCATCTCAGAATTTCATGCTTCGTGGTATTATTTTCCATTCACTTCACTTATGCACAATAAACTAACTATATTACGTAAAACTTCACCAAATATACAAAATATAGAGTCAAATAACACAAGATTATGAATAAAATATAAAATCCGCTACATGATAGACTAAGATCCCGCCAAAAATTCCCTCTAAAAATATCAAACATTTAAGACATGTACATCCCAGAGTATAGTTAGATGAATGAGCGATGGCGTTAAAATGACAATAATTTAATATAGACATTTCAGTTGTATTAAATTGTTTTTTTTCCAGGTGGTGTGTGATACACTGAAGAACAACTTGGACCAGCTGCCGGGCGATGCGCGTACGCAGATCGGGTTCATATGTTATGACTCACACGTCCACTATTACCTGATGAGTGAGGGTCTAACCAGACCCAAGGAAATGACCGTACTTGATATTGAAGGTCAGCATCAATATACTTATTTCAGTTATTTGTCAATTTTTTTATAAATTTAAAATCTCATATACATGCAAAGTTAAAAAGCAACTAATATAATAACCTTTTAAAATCAAAAGCAGTAAGGCCTATAATAGATGAGAGAAAATTCATACAGCACTTTATATCAGGGATTCCTAAACTGGATTCTGCTTAGGGGAACCTCCCCTTTCTGTAGAATATTGATCAGGATTTTGCCAAAATTATTTATTATTAGCTATTAAATAATACCACGGTTACAAATATTATTTTGAAATAACGAAGATTATGTGATGAGAATAACTCGTTATGTTTATATAAATATGTAAGTAGTTAGGAAGCATTCAGCCCAGATGTAATACTGACCTATAAAACAATTACTCATAAAACATACAATTTCATTCTTCACATTATAACTTTAACTTAAGAATAATGTGTTTCAATTATGTTGCGCATTTCTTAAAAAAGAAATCTTATATTAGGTGACTGTTTACATAGTAGCAATACTGGAGGACACTCTGCACTCGATTTTCCTTCCGAATGAATAAAAAAATAGGTGCTTAATATTTACGTAATTATTTAGGAATATAGAAAAATTTGACCATGAACTGTCATATCCTAGAATATTGGGAGTGTTTAAGTGGGGTGTAAGGGGTGTCAAATAACATCTTAAGACTTGAGACACCCAAGCCAACCTCACCTGCACGTGGTGCACCCTGCTGATCAACGAACGAGGCAATGGCGATAGCGGGGTGGTAGGGTTTTACAGCCCGACTGGGTCGCAACCACCATGCATATGGCGAAAAAGCCCACCATAGTGACTCGCTTCTGCGCGTCGCGTTTCGGGATCAGCCTGTGCATATCCAGTACCGGGCGACTTTCGTCATTATGGCCGGCATGACAGCGGCGACCGGCGATTGATAATCTGTCTCTCGGTGGTTGCCGATGTTTTTGGATTGTACTTATTTCTAATCGATTGAATGAAGGTCGTGTAAGAATGTGGTTTGTAAGGTGTGTGATAAGATGAGGATTGTGTGTCAGAGATATTCCTGCCGTCGCCGGAGTCGCTGCTGGTGAACCTCGGGGAGCGGCGCGAGCTCGTGCGGGAGCTGCTGGCGGTGCTGCCGCAGCGCCACGCCGCGCCCGCCTCGCCCGCCTCCGCGCTCGGCGCAGCATTGCAGGCCGCCTACAAACTCATGGTTCTTTTATCACTTTATTTTTGCCAATCACTCTTTCAGATTATTACTGCCAATGTCGCGTAATCAGTAATATTACAAGCGTCGTGCTATCACTTCAATATTTTAGTCATCGCGCGAGTCAATATTCTAACAAGATAGTGGATCCCTTATTAGAACATTTCTGGGAGTTTTGGGAGTTTTTCTGGCATCTCAGAATTTCATGCTCCGTGGTATTATTTTCCATTCACTTCACTCATGCACAATAAACTAACTATATTACGTAAAACACCTCCACATTATAAAATATAGAGCCAAATAACATAAGATTATGAATAAAATATAAAACACAGACTAAACTCCCGCCAAAAACTCCCAAACTCATGATTCATATTGTATATACTCATCATTTCCCAATCACAAACAATATATCTCAATAACAATCGTCTGTGAACGCTGTCTTCAGACACAGTCTCCAGATACAGACTCTTGACATTGTGTCCAGATACAGACTCCGAATACAGACTCCAGGCACAGTATCCAGATAGAGAAGTGGACACAGTATCCGATACAGGCTCCGGACCCAGTATCCGGATACAACCTCCAAGTATAGACTCTGGACACAGTCCCTAGATACAGAATACAAACACAGTATCCAGATACAGACTTCAGGCACAGTCTCAAGATACAAACTCAGGACACAGACTGTGAACTCTCTCCGGACACTGTCTCTATAGATTCCAATTCTTGCAAATGGGTCTGAGCGTTCAGAGAAAGAAAACAATGTGTTGTATCAAAGTGGTAGAGATTTTTCTAACCCCACCCTCAAGTTGAAAATATGTCGCCAAACTACTACAGGTGTATTGATTTTAGACCATATACATCTTTAACATCAGACGAGATGTCGTCAGGCGCCGAAACCCATATATATATATTTACAAAAAAATATATGAAGAAACGGAATACCAAAAAAAAAAAAAGGATTAAAGCATCATTTTCCCTTTCATGTGAAACAACTAATTTCGCATAACGGTAACAACATAAATAGCATTCAGCTTTGTTTTTAATTCTATTTGTCCGCGCTTTTTTCTTATTATATTACAATTCGTAAATGTTTTATGTATATAGGGCATATGAGGTATATACGGATGTAGGGCATCAACTATGTCCTTAAAATGAACATGTATTGTTAATAATTCGATTTCATTTGATTATTTTTTTTGTTTTTAGTCTCCTACCGGAGGAAGGATAACAGTATTCCAGACGTGTTTACCAAACTGTGGCCCGGGAGCGCTACAGCCCAGGTAATTAAACATTGAAATATATATATTGATTAATTAAGTCGTATATATAATTTAGTCCCAATCTTAATAATACTATAAATGTGATATTGAGTTTGCTTATATATTTGTTAAACTTTCACATCATAACTACTTAACCAATGTTGATTGTTGTTATTAATAGTTAGTTTTATCAGTCTCGGACAGATGGCGGTTTATACTAGTTCGTTGACAGAAAACTACCGGACTCACTGCTATAGATACCTCATACATGGCACCACGTGTTCTATTAATCTACTTACTACGTAACCTTGAATTTTCCATAGAAATATTTATTTCATTCTTATGTGTTATTTATTATTTATAGTTATATGTGTAACTATAAAATTGGATTAAATCAAATTTTAGTATGATTTATTTTTTTATCTACACTACTAATATTATAAAGAGGTATTTAGTTTTTGAGTTTGTGACGTTGTGATGTTGTAGGGGGTAATCTCAGGAACTACTGGTCCGATTTGAATAATTGTTTCAGTGGTAAATAGCTCATTCATCGAGAATGATTATAGGCTATATATCATCACGCCAAGACCAATAGGAGCGGAGCACAGATGAGAAATGTTTCAAAATCGGGTTGTTTTTTCCTTTTGAGAATCGCTACGTGTTAGAGTATTTTTTCCACGCGAACGAAGTCGCGGGCAGAGGCTAGTTAATTCTAATTTTAACACCAAATACTTAAAATATAACTTGTCGTGTGATAATGAGAGAATGAAGGTGATATACAATTCTTTATTTTTCTATTTTATTACCCAAATGAAAATAGATTTTGCAAATAGTTTATCATAATTTCAATTCCACATATAATAACTAAGCAACGCGTGGCCGGGTCAGATAGTTTATTATAAAAATATGTTTCTACAGAGAAGACCCGAATGCACGTTCATCGAAGGATGTAGCCCATTTGAACCCGGCCACGGACTTTTACAAGCGCATAGCCCTGGACTGCAGCGGAGCACAAATAGCTGTTGACTTGTTCCTACTCAACTCACAATATTCAGACCTCGCCACACTTAGTAAGTTGTTTTTTTTTTTAAATTTTATTTGATCACTTAAAAATATTTTTCACGTTTTTTTCCATGTATTCTTTTTTAACCATATCTAAGGATTCCTTCTATAGATATTTTTATAGTTAAGAAATTTTGTAAAAACCTGTTTAGTCGTTTTAAACTAAGTCCAGTTATCTAACTGTTAGACAGATAAATAATCTCTGCTGATTTTTTAAGATTCAAATTTCAAGATAGCGAATATTTTTTAAATATCTTGGGAGATTCTTAAAATTATAGTTCTTTTTTTTTCGAAATGACTACGCTATTGACCCAGCAAGTTCTTAACATCTTCACCGGACTATTAAGGCGAGCGCTTAAGGCACTCAGCCGATTTTATTTTGGCAACCAACTCAAGGGTGCGCGGCACACCTCGGCTTGACGGTTGCCTCTTGCATGCAAAATCGCGACCTTTCTTAGCTAAGCTAGCTAAGCATATATGTATAAGTTGTTGAAACGTATATGTGTACCAAGCATACAAGCCTCAACAACTCCTCCATATATTTATTATCAGAAAATTGAGTTTTTCAGTTCGATAAGGGAAGAAAAAAAAAGTAAACTCTTTCACTTTCATGTGTAAGCGTGTAGGCGTGCACGTGTGTGGGGGTGATCGTGTAGTGTTGTAGCAGTGATATATATTTGTGTCACCGTATCGTGCAAGCCGGGGCACGGGAGGCGCCCGGCAGGCCCGGGTAGGTCTCCACGGACATGAGTGGTGGAGGCGGAGGGCGGGTGGTGGCCGCAGGCGCCCTGAGTTCCTGTCTTGCCTGACGGGGACGTTGTGTGCGCGGTGCGCGGAGACAACCGCGATAGTTCGCGGGATGACCCGCGTTACCGCACAACACGCAACTCGGAGGTGCAGGAGTGCCGGAAGTGCGCGCGCACTCCTTCGTAGCGTGGTCTCCCAGGCACTTGACGCACCTGGGGCGGAGGTGGCAATTTCTCGGCGAGTGACCATAACACTGACAGTTATGACACTGTGCCGGGGTATGGGTCTTGCGTGGGGGCTCGACGGTGATACCGTTAAAATCACACACAGAAGTGAGGTTAAAAATGGCCTTGCCCTCCCGAGTTCGGTCTAGGAGGACTAAAACCATATTATAAGGGGCACCGGTGCGTGGGTGGTACATCCGGTGTACCTCTCGCACTGGAAAATTTTTCTCCTTAAGGGAGACGGTGACGTCTTCAACCGAGATTTCAGCCGGGACGCGACGAAACACTACACGCAGGAGGCGTTCCTCCTCGAGAGCAAAGGTAAAGTAGGCTAACTTAACTTCCCGGAGGAATTTAGTCAGGTCGCGAAAGTCTTTGATCGTAGGGACCTTAACTTGAATGCCCGCCGAGGTATTGAGGGCGGACGTATAATTAACTTTAAGTGTTTTTAACCTATTCGAGATGGACGTCCACTGGGACTTGTCCTGAATAGTAACCGGAGGCGGTGGGCGGGGCTTTTTAGTCGCTACTACGGAGTCCGTAACGTCGACTTGAGAGAGCGAGGCGGAGTTAACTCTGCTTGAGTGCGGTTTAACGGCTACCGGTGTAACCGTGGCGGGCGCCTGAGCGCCATCTATATTACGTACTAATTTCTCGGCTGGGCATCTGTAACCCGAGTGCGAGTCGGACGAGCGTGACGCGGGGCGAGACGGTTGCTTGCGCTTTTGGTGCGAAACAACTGTAAAATTTCCATTATTATTTTCCAGCGCTGAAGACGTGGTATTCGCGGACGTGGAAGTCGCGGGCATAAGAGACGCGGCGGGTACGCCTATATCTAGCTCCATCTCGGAGCCGGCCTCCGAGCTGGAGCTCGGTAACGGAGCTCTATCCGCCGGGTTCAACGTTAACTTCGTTGAATCTAAAAGCGCGAACATATTTGTTGTTGCTACGCGGGGCACATACTGAGCGTCCTCCGAGGACGGGAGACAATGTCGCGCGAGAATGGCGTCGACGACGCTTTCGTCGACTCCATTCGCGAGAAAATCATCGCGAAAACCTAATACAAAGACATTATTCTGGACCATTTTCTGGCTAGACGGGGACGCGAACCAACCTCCCTGCCTTAGGGGCAGGGGGTCACGCCAAACGAAAAACTACTGAACTATCCCGAGTCCGGATCAAGAGAGCTGTTTAAAACTAAGCAAAATAGGCGAAAAAATGCAAATAAATTGAGCGAGACAGAGGAAAAATAATATAAGGCTATGCAAATAAACAAACAATAAGAAGTAAATAAATGTATAAAGAAATGACTGAAGTATTAAAGAAATACGTAAACAAATAGACAAATAAATTAGCAAACAAATAAATATACCAAGAAATAAATAAAGCAATAAATAAACAGTATGGAAAGGTCTCACTCAGTTCCAGGAAACAGAACTCAGGTGTAGCACAGATGTACCGAACGGAACAATGAAAACGAACACTCACAAAGTAATAACTGACGTCACTAAATCGCGAGTATCGAAATCGATGCGCTCGACCGAAGCGACCGCTCGCTTTGGCAGCCGAATCGGAACTACACTTAACATTATAGTTTTTGTATTACATAATTTGTTATTGTTCAAGTTTTTCAGATCTTATAATATAGTTTTTTTAAACTTATGCTCTCAAGCCTTTTGATCAGTGAATCATGAAGCTTATATTCATTTCTATGGAGGCTTATAGCTTATAGTCTTGAACAGGCCAAAGTCGATGATATTATAAGTAAAAAGCTATAGATAAGCACTTCGACAGCGCCTTGTTAAGACTTGGTTAGCTAGCTTACTTTTGACGGCAATCCGCCCGTATCTAAGCAACTTTTTTTTTTCACCATCGATATTTAAAAAATGCCATCTTACTTCCACATTTTATCTAAGAGAGTGTGGCGTTACAAAGTTACTTTATGTATGGGTGCGATATCGTGCCTTTTGTTTTGTCAAGATATCATGTAGGTAATGTATCTACAGCTTGTTAGTTATAATATAACTGGCCAAAGTATGTTATCTGTAATGAGAGTTGCTTTTGGCTGTCTACCATAGAAGCAATCAATCAAGACAATCAAAGGAAATAACATATAAATAAATGAATTACATATTTATATGTTATATTACAGTTACAAGTACATGTTATAGTACATGTGTACTGGTTATTTTATCTGACTTTAAATTCATGAATTTTTTGTACTGTATGATGTATAATTTTGGCAAACATTTTGTAAAATACACCTGTGATATGCCATATATACTATTTACACTGTTTAAAAAGTGCCCACCTTTAATCGTGCGATTGTTCATGGTCACATCTAATATATAAAATAATAATACCAAAACAAATACTAATTAACAAAAAAGAGAACCTAAATTAAAGTTTGTTCAAGTCTCAAAAGTATGGATAGAAATTTAAATAAATCTAGATTGAATGATCGGCGACAAAACCTGCAAGCGCCATCCCAGATTCTATAACCTTCGATGATAAAACAGACAATAAACCCTTTTGTTTGTTCAAACTTCGTAAAATTATCCTTTGTTACTTAGTTGGCTTCACTTCTACACCTGACGGTGATTGACACTGTGCCTTTAACATATACGAGTATAGGCTTGACTATAATTTATGTATTTCCTCGATAATTATGTCAAATATTAAGCACATATTTTTATAATTGTTTTAGAATGAATATCAAGCATTAAGCATCCTGTAAAAACATTGTTAATGAGTACCCAGTATATTTTACATAAATAAAATTCCATGCTTCATATAAAAAGAAAAATGGTTAGATTTCACTCTTTTTTATTGTACTTCTTAGACACTTGATCTAAAGAAACAATTGTCATAAAACTTTAATACAAAGTTATTAAAATTTTATAAGCCAATAAGCACTACTCATTCATTAATTCAAGTGATGTGGTTGCTTATATTTTTTCCTCTGTACTTAAAATATTTCTTTGAGTTATCAAATGAGGCAGAGGAAGTCACAGGTGTTGTCTTTTTATCAGGTGGTGTGAGTAAGTTCAGTGCTGGCACGTTGTACCACATACCACTGTTCAAAGCTGAGCGTGCGCACCAAGCCGACACACTTGTGAGGATGTTCACGAGGTACCTCACCAGGAAGATCGGGTTCGAAGCCGTCATGAGAGTACGGTGTACGAGGTTTGATATACAAATTTTTATATAATATTTTAATTTATTAACATTTGATCGGACTGTTACTGCTGTATTAACCACAATTATTGTAAATCAATACACAGATGATTCCTAACTTTGTGGTGCTATTTACTGAAGACAATGATTTATCATATAGGTAATTCTAATTATTTATTTAAACTGTTTCATTTTTTTTTTTAATTTCCAGTTTTTATACACCGGGAACTAAGTTCAAGTTTTGTAGTCCATAAAGATTTAAATTTTTTTATGATCTTCATATTTTAAACGTACAAAATTTTATAAGATTGAACTTAGCTTATTTTGAAATGTAAGGACAAATTTATATCTCTTTTTCGTTACACATTTTCGTTTTATAAAATCCGTTTCCCATCGCCCCAAACAAATTTCAAGTTTTGGCATACAACCCTATCGAACTTTTGTGATATGTTCTTCTAACATTTTGCACACAATATATATGCATAATAAATAATTTATTGTCATCGGAAAGTTTTTGATATGAAACATCTATAGTTACGGGTACCTGGTTATTGGCTTGGAGACGCAAAACACGAATTTTGCACTATTAATGAAATACTCACAAACATTTGCAACCTTATCTGTATAAAAATAAGTTTCAAACTGTTTTGTCGGCTACTCGTTATACTAATGTTACGCGGTACTCGCCGACAACCTAGTGCCCTTTGATAAATGCCGCCAAACACACCGCGCCTGCGCCTATTAATTTTTATACTTAATAATATATATGTAATAAAATAAATAAACAGTCATTATTTTACGACAAATTTGTAATGCTTTATCTTTTCATTATGCCATAGCTGATTCCTGTCGTAATCTATTCTTTTTGACATATAACTTACACAAAACAATTTCGACGTTTCACATTTGCCAGACGTTCCATGACGGATAAATATTTTTACGCAATACACACATATACGTCTAGAAACACTGATGTTTGTTCATTTCTTAATAATATGTACTGAAAACATGCCTCACATTGATCTGTTTAACACCAGTCCGTTACTTCAATTCTGGTTCAATTAAACTTTCCAGAGGCCTAGCGATTCACACGTTCCATGGGAACTTCTTCGTGCGTTCCACGGATCTGTTGTCGTTGCCCAACGTGTCCCCGGATGCAGGTTTCGGTATGCAACTCACTATAGAGGAGTCACTTTCTGACCTGCAGCAGGTTTGCTTCCAGGCAGCGTTGCTCTACACAAGTAGTAAAGGTACGTTTTCATTTGGAGATATATTCTAACTGGAGTTGTAACACAAGACACTTAGTATTACAGCCGCAGGTTAAGGAAATACCGCTTGCTTTTAAAAAAATAAGAAAAAAAAACAAGACTTACTGTCACACCTTATAATGCTGTAGTCATAGTGCACGTGAAGGTATGTTCCATTGAGTAGCTCTGTGGATCGCTAACAAGAAGAGGGGTGAAAATTTCTATAAGGTTTAGTGATTAAATTAAGTAAACTCCCTATAAAATCTTATAATGCGGTCTGTAGTCACAGTACCCTTGAAGATCTCTTCCTATTGATCGCTTATATCAATCTACCTGTAACTATCATTAAGTTGTGGTGGTCTAGTGGTAGATCTATGGAATATCATTCCGATGTCCACAGGTTCGAACCCCGTCATGTATCAAGTAATTTTTCGGAACTCGCATACATTTATTAATTTACATTGGTAACACTATCGGCTGACGGTGAAGGAAAACATCGTGAACAAACCTGAACTTTTTTTTTTTTTTTCGAAGTGACTACGCTATTGACCCAGCAATGTCTTAACAGCTTCACCGGACTACTAAGGCGAGCGCTTAAGGCACTCAGCCGATTTTATTTTGGCAACCAGCTCAAAGCTGCACGGCACACCTCGGCTTGGCTGTTGCCTGTTGCATGCAAAATCGCGACCTATCTTAGATAACCTAGCTAACTATTCATATATGTATGAGTTGTTGAAACGTATATGTGTACCAAGCATACACGACTCAAAAACTCCTCCATATACTTATTATCGGAAAATTGAGGTTTATCAGTTCGATAAGGGAAAAAAAAGTAAACCCTTCCACTTTCATGTGTAAGCGTGTAGGCGTGCACGTGTGTGGGGGTGATCGTGTAGTGTTGTAGCGGTGATGTATATTTGTGTGTCACCGTATCGCGCAAGCAACGAACTCAAGGGCTTCCTACCGCGGGATCGAACCTAAACAACACAAATCTGAACCTAAGAAATGTTCTTGTATTACTACTGTATGTGGGAAAAAGAACTGGGTTTCGGAGATTTTGAAGTCAGCAAAACATCACGACGGACTGCCCTCGAGCTAGTATGGTGATTATGCTCATACCTTCATACCTTCCTTTGGCTAGAGACCTATGGCCTTGCAATGAGTTCTTACAGGCTGATCATGATGACGATAAATATACTTTTCAAAACGAAATGTGGAAGTTTTTAGAAGGTTGACGTCATTAATTACACGATTCGACAAAGTTCGAGGCGGTCTATTTTTATGGTCAGATTACTTTTGGTTTTCAAGGCTGATTCATGCATTGTTTATTTGTAAGAATGAGTTTGTATACAATCTGTAACAATATGGTGTATGTTTTTATAAAAGGCGAGAGGCGGATACGGGTGCACACGCTAGCGTTGCCGATTGCGAACAGCTTGACAGACGTACTCCAATTTGCCGACCAACAGTGTATCATAGGGCTGGTCAGTAAAATGGGTAAGTTTTTTATTTATTTATAATTATCTGTTTATTGTCCTGTTCCATTTGCATAAATTGTAAAATTTGGCTTTTGAAGAATTAATCTGGTTCGCATGTCGTTAAAAATAAATTACACGCTTCTTATGTATTTATTTGTTGTTGTGGTATTGGTTTTGTATATTAGTCAATTATATGTAAAATTATATATTTTTTTTATATTTTAATGATAATGAAGTTGTGTTGTTGAGTTAGGTTTTTAAAATAATTTGTTATTTTTGTAATTTTTGAAGAGTATTACAAATAAATAATGCAGATAAATTTACTGTTCTAGTTTGACTTCTATTGATTTTTGCATAGGTGGTTCGATTGAGGACTGTAGTCATGTCATATGTTATATATATATGGTTAGATCAAGGAGGCCTGTAGTGATGCGATGTAAATGTGGTTAGATTGAGCAGGACTGTAGTGATATAATGTAAAGGTGGTTAGATCGAAGTGAACTGTAGTAATGTGATATGTAAAGGCGGTCAGATCGAGGAGAACTGTAGGGATGTGATATGTATAGGTGGTTAGATCGAGGAGAACTGTAGGGATGTGATGTGTATAGGTGGTTAGATCGAGGATGTCTGTAGTGATGCGATATAAAGGTGGTTAGTTCAAGGAGGACTGTAGGGATGTGATATTTATAGGTGGTTAGATCGAGGAGAACTGTAGGGATGTGATGTGTATAGGTGGTTAGATCGAGGAGAACTGTAGGGATGTGATATGTATAGGTGGTTAGATTGAGGAGGATTATAGTGATGTGATGTAGAGGTGTTTGTTCGTTCGTCATCGGTGTGCAGCGGCGGACCGGTGCGTGGCGGCGTCGCTGGGCGAGGCGCGCGAGGCCGTCAGCAACGTGTGCGTGGACGCGCTCTCCGCGTTCCGTCTCTCGCAGAACCTGCCCGCGGGCGCGCTCTCCCCCGCGCTGCAGGCGCCCGCCTCGCTCCGCCTGCTGCCGCTCTACCTCCTCGCGCTACTCAAAACGGTTAATATACACCTCACCCGCCCTCCCCCGCCCTCCCCCTCACTCCCCCTCACGCCATTCACACGGTCACACACACGAGTGATTGTAGTGAATATAGGAATGCCGTGTAGTAGTCTTTATATTTTATCAATAATCTTGTGTTACTTACTCTGGATTGTGGAATGTTGGTAGTGCTTTACGTAACTATATTACGTATCAGTTATTGTGCACAAGTGAAGTGGATCGGTAATAATACCACTAGCATAGGTTCCGACTTTCCGCAAAAGCTCCCAATAGAGTTCTAACAAGACGGCCACCATCTTGTTAGTTCATTGAAATTATATCAAGAAATTTGTAATATCGTTATTCGGTCGACAGTGACAATAGTAGTCTACTAGAATATTGATTGCCGAAAATAGAAAAATATTCGGAAAATGTGTGTGTTTACAGAAATCGTTCCGAGCGGGCACGTCGACGCGTCTCGACGACCGCGTGGCTGACATGTGCGCGATGAAGTGCCTCCCGCTCGCTCAGCTGCTGCGGCTCGTCTACCCTGACCTCTACCCCGTGCACGAGCTGCGGGTGCACTTGCGTACGCGACCCCCCACCCCTCCACCCTCCGCCGACGATGACTACGAGCCCCCCACGCCCGACCCCCCTCGTCTTCATCTGTCCGCCGAGAGGTCCGTCTATACATATCTACCGGTTTACTACTTGAACACTAGCAATATTCAATGAAACGATCCTTCATGGTTATATCTAACATATCACATCAAAGCAATGCTAATAAACAACAAAGAGAATCTTAGTTAAAGTTTGTTCTAAGACTTTCAAATGTATGAATACCATACTGAAACGTAAGGACATGATACCTTTGGAATTGAACTGAAAGTCTAAAATAAATTACAAAGTTCAGTATCTTATACGTCATCGAGAGTGATTTTCGACACCGCATTATTGTATTGTAATATTTTAACAACTACATTCAGAGCGTTCAAAAACGTTGAAGTAGTTTTGATATTAATGAGGCTCAAAAGAACTGTATTCTCATTATAAATCGGTACCGAGAAAGCTAATTATGATATACTAGCCTCTGCCCGCGAATTCGTTCGCGTGGAATAGATACACTAACACCAACACTAACACGCAGCAGTTCTCAAAAGGAAAAACATTCCGATTTTGAATCATTTTTCATCTGTGCTCTGCTCTTATTGATCTTAGTGTGATGATATATAGCCTATAACCATTCTCGATGAATGAGCTATATAACATTGAAAGAATTATTCAAATCGGACCAGTAGTTCCTGAGATTACCCCCTACATCGCCAAAACATCACAACGTCACAAACTCAAAAAACTTTACCTCTTTATAATATTAGTATAGATTGGACTACTCTTTTATCGTGCTGATAAATAATACTTTTCTGTTATAGAATAAATGCAACGGGCGCGTATCTACTGGACGACGGCGAGTGTATGATAATATATGTTTGCAACGCGGTAAATCCCGCGTTCCTCTCGGACACGTTCGGCGTCAGTACGTACACTCAGCTGCAGGACGCGACACACGGTCTGCCCAAACTGCAATCGGAAGGGAACGCGTTGCTGCACGCCTTCATCGACAAACTGAACGACGACCGCCCCTACCCGGCGGATATACTCATACTGAGGTGAGGATAGTCACAATGTTAATCTTAAGTCGTTTGTCGCACCGATAGATGGCGCTGTACTATGTCTCAGTACAACTGTACCGCGGTGTCAGTCATTTGTGCATCGATAGATGGCGCTGTGCTATGTCTCGGTACAATTGTATCACGGTGTCCTTTGTGGACCGATAGAAGGCGCTGTGCTCTGTCTCGGTACAATTGTATCACGGTGTCATTTGTAAACCGATAGATGGCGCTGTACTATGTCTCTGTACAATTATATCACGGTGTCATTTGTGGACCGATAGAAGGCGCTGTGCTGTGTCTCGGTACAATTGTATCACGGTGTCAATTGTAAACCGAAAGATGAGGCTGTGCTATGTATCGGTACAATTGTATCACGGTGTCATTTGTGGACCGATAGATGGCGCTGTGCTATATCTCGGTACAATTGTATCACGGTGTCATTTGTGGACCGATAGATGGCGCTGTACTATGTCTTGGCACAACTGTATCGCGGTGTCAAGAGGAACGTCAAATTCACGATCTTCTTCATTTTCTTGTATTGGCTCCGCAAAAGCATCTGCCAGTATCAATGTTTTGTTTTAATGAAGATTACAACACATTTTATACAATAAGTGTCGTGTGATTATTTCAAAGTTCAAACGATATGGTTGCTCCTTTCTTAGAACTTTCCAGGCAGTTTATGTGGCTTATCAGAATTCATGGTCCAAGGATTTTTTTTATTCACTGCACTCATGCACAATAACCGTACTGTTATGTTATGAATCAAATATAAAATCCACTACATGTCAGACCAAAATCCAGACAAAAACATTTAAACATTATCAGTGCTTGTTTGTACATTTGGGTGGTCTCACAGGTAGTGTTTTGAAGCTGTTAAGCTGTGTTATTTAAATTCCGAATTAACTGATAGATGGCATTACAGATAATGAAGCTTTGATTTAATTTGTTACTTACGTTGGAACCAGATGGCAGAACGATCGCGCGCCCATATATACATAATTAATTCTATTGTATGTCTTTTATAATTCTCAAATTTAATATGTTTTATTATTTGTTTTTTTTTTAGAAAAAATTTTGTTTGATTCGTTTGTAAATTGACAAAATCAAAAATATTTAAAAAGTTTACACTTCAGTCGCGTGTGACGGTTACACGCACTTATTTCTACGATTCGTTTGTCATTTAGAGACAACTCACCGTCCCGGTCGCTGTTCACGGAACGTCTCGTCGACGACCGGGTCGAGTCCGCGTTCTCCTACTACGAGTTCTTACAGCACGTCAAGAGCCAAGTGAAATGAGTTCGAGTTCGCCCGCGATTCACTTTAGTACCGGTGTTTGGGTCCCGATACACGGGCGGTACCGAGTGCGCCAGCTAGTGAAGTGATGTGGGTGTGTAGCCAACACAAACTGTACTGCAACACTGCCCTTATAAACATATATAAATCGTTATATTTCAAAATAAGTTAAATCAGGACTTTTTTAGAGGGGCACGCAATGCCCTTAAAGAGAAATTCCAAAATACCGAAAAATTGCCATAAGTTGATTTTAGTTGTTACATCTTTATAACAGTATCGTACTATTCTATGCCGGAAGTATCCAAAATAATTAGGTTTACATTTTTGCACTTTTTGACAATTAGCGTGCCCACAAAAAGGAAGTGACAAGGCTTGAGCTATTTACGTTACTTTTATTTTACGCTATTTTACAAAATCTTCAAGTTTTGTATGCGTAAAATATAAAGTTTATAAAAAACAACTGAATACCTTATGTGCGGGAAAAAATTGAATTTCGTTCTCGGTCTATAAAAACTGGAAATCCTAAGACAGTTAAAAACATGTTATATGAACGATTAAAATTGAATTTAGCTCGTTTTGAAATGTAACGACATAAATATAAGATATTATTCATGTACTTGGAGTCTTTGTGCTCGGAGTTCGAGGTTCGACGAAATCAAAACTAGTATCAAGTAAGGTCATTAGTGGTCGTCCTATGTTCGAAATTCGACCATAATTCATCAAGTTTTCAAGGTTTATATTAGGGAAAAAAAACCTTTTTTTTCTATTCTTTCAATGATAACATGCCTGTCAAAGTTACTAAATAAAAGAAAAATAAAGTAAATCGATAGATATATATATATGAGAAATATGGGAGGAAATTTTACTGAACGGCTTTAGCTCTGCCTATTATTTATACATAGATTATCAATAAACGTGTCCATTAATTCCAATATCCATTTCCTTAGGTGACACTTTATTAGGGTCATATTAAAATGGCAATTAATTGATTAATTGTCCCTGGAAAAGGATACACTTATGTCACTTCAAAGGAGTGCAATGAACGTTATGCTAAGTTATAACAATACGGAGGCTAAAGGAGTCCAAAATATATTTAATGAAACGTTATTTTTAAAATTGTAAATAAAATTCACTTTGTAATTAATATTTTATTAAATTGAATATATATTAATGTCTCTCTAATGAATTATAAAGTTGCAGTTTGAATATATCGTAGAATATAATTAATTTTGGTTTGGTTTTCAATGAAACTCGACTCGCAAGTGCTGTATTCTAATTATGATGACCTTTCGTGACAATATAATGAATTGTATCGCTGGATTTCATGATCGTTTGTTTATATTTCTTACCATAGATTCGGTAAATGACTAGGAATATATTGCGATATAAACTTGATTACTTTGTATATAAATAATAATCAATCAACGTTCAATCAAATTATAGGGTAGCTAAAAATAGCCTACATACTTTATGTAAAAACTAATACCCGTCAGTGAAAGTCCGTTGAAAATTGATACAGTAATTTTGAAGAATTAGTTCGGACAAACTGACAGACGTAGAAAAATACGCCTTAGATGACGTGCATATAATAATTTATGAGCCTAAGAAAAACCTTTTATTTCTAAATTTTATTTATTTGTATAGGTATGTAAACGTTTCTTTTCAATAAATGTATTTTTAATTAATAAACGATTTTTGTTCTTTCATTTCTATTAGACTTATTAAAGAATACGTCAAATTATGTAGATGGTCTTGGTACGCTTTGAATGGTTAGGTTATGGTATAGAATTATAAATTTTAATTTATTTATCTAAAAAATGGAGTGTGTCAACTCCGATGCGCTTACCCCTTCATAATAAATGTCTTGTAATATATATAATAGTAAACGGTAAAGGCGGTAAACAACAATATTATTTATAATATTTGAGGCAAATAAATATGTACGTATTTTCTTTATATTGATATGGTAAAATATATTACATAAATACATACATAACAGGTAATTAATTTCTAAGTAAAATAAAAATTATTTGCATTTAATCTACCACCTAATTTTGTATGTAAAGAAGAATAATTAATTTGGTTGATTAACAACTTTTTAGATAAAATATATGCCATTGCGATTATTGTTTCCCTTTAAAAATATCGCTAAATTTGTTCTATTATACCAAAAGATATTTTAGAATGATGATTTCTTTTTATCTTTTATTTTAAAGAATGACCGTGCGATTATATAAATATCGTATTCAAGTAATTTGATGGTAACTTCAGAGTACGTTAATATAAAGTTATCAATGTAATACGAAGGTTATCTGGTAATATATTGAGAGGTTAATAAACGTGGCGACTGAAGATTGCAATAATTTTATAAGTTTTTAGTAATTTATCGTTTAGTATAAAATTTATGTCAAGCCTTACAGGTTTTAACTTGGTATTTGTGGGGGTTGAAATTTGTCGATAAAGGCAGAGAAGTGGTAAAGACCATAAACAAAAAGAAAATAAACTTAGCAAACGATACTGGCCATTTAGAAATGAACATGTTATCGATATATTAAAAAAGTGTCGCTCAATTGTCTATGCTTTGGGAACACCACATCACGTTGAACTTTAATGACAATGTAATAAAGTCTACTGTCGAATAAATATTTTAATTAAGTATATATGTATTATTTTTAAAACATGTATAATTATGCCTGTTCTCGCTGAGAGATGTGTATGAAATTTGTGTAAACTGACTGTCGTATCGTTGAATGTCATCGGTTTACTAATTAGTCGATGTCTTGTAAATATGTTCTATATAATGAGCTGAATAAAGCATTATTATTCCTTATTGTTGTTTCTTTGTATAGCTTTAAATGATATTAATCTTAAACTAGCTTTAATCGATCCGCCATTTTGAGACCCAGATCTCAAAATGGCGGATTATGTTTTGATCTTTTTTAAATTTCACAACATCGTAAATTCCACACACAAAATCATGCAATTTTTAAATTCATGTACGATTAGCTTAGCTAGGACAAATCGAGTTTTTCTTCGGTAACAGCCCAAGCTGAGGTGTGCCGTGCATCCTT
This sequence comes from Antheraea mylitta, assembly GCA_014332785.1. NCBI lineage: Eukaryota > Metazoa > Arthropoda > Insecta > Lepidoptera > Saturniidae > Antheraea > Antheraea mylitta. Next base: position 1,662,439 of record JACEII010000026.1, on the reverse strand, counting down.
GAGCATGTTACCTGAATAAAATCGGCTGAGTGCCTTAAACGCTCGCCTTAGTAGTCTGGTGAAGCTGTGAAGGCCTAGTAAGGCCAATAGCGTAGTCAGTTCAAAAAAAAAAGTTCGTACAAATTCAAGTGTATTAGTAAATACGGCTAGATGAGTTCCATTTTTTTGGATATTTGTTTTCAGGTTAAGGAGGAGTTTTAATTTTTTAATGCTATTTACGTTATAGTCCGGTGAAACTGTTAAGGCCTTGCTAGGCGAATAGTGTGTTAGTTCGAAAAAAAAAACATGTGTTTTAGGAAAATATTAGTTATAGTATATGTTAATAGTGGCTGTGCAGCTTAATCGATTAAAGTAGTATTTTTCAAACGACATAATTATCTACAATTTTTTTTATGACTATTGGATGCTCTTGATTATTTCGGTCAAAATGTGCTTTATCGTGGATAAGACTTATCGAAAAGATATTTTACAACAAAATATATCGTTACATTAATCAATTTAAATATGATCATAAAAAATTGTGTATCGACTGATATGGCTTATGACAATATTTAGATGTAACTATGGGATTATCTGCTATTGTTGTTTATATCATTATAAATGATATGAGATCATTTGCATTTTATTTCTATATAGTTTACGCATCCCATCTTCGTATGGATTAAATGTACTTTATTTATTTGACGTCCAAAGTTTCAAGCGACTTTTTGCTGTTTGTTTTAAATCTGTTATTTTCTGTGATATTCATATGCTGTAAAGGGAATTTTTGCTTTAAACTTATTATTAAAATATCTTTATATTTATTGATGTCTATGCGGTAGTATACTTTTGTGAGGTTTGTTTCACATAAAAGTATGATCTATTGTCCTAATTGAACTAGAAGTAAAATACTATAATATACTAAATCTCAATATAATTTCATTTCACTGTTTGTTATCTTATTATTGTGGTCATAATTCTGCATCTTTTACGCGGATTTTACAACAATCAATACAGTCAAGACAAGTGGAATATTTTTTCATTTTAAAATCGAGAGACCAGTGATCTTTCAGCGCGTATTGAGATCTCGTGAAGATCTGGCTGTCGATGAGTCTCCAGATCCAAAGATAAGTGCGTGCTCTCTTGAACCTACTAGAAGATTCCAGAACAGCGGCGATTGCGCGTTGACAAACCGGATCTAAATTGTAAGGAGTATTGAACTGTAGATTCTTTACGTTGCAGTGAAACACCTGTAATATAAAATTAACAAATAAACTTATACTGTGACATTTAATAGCTACCTTCTTTTATATCCTAACTAATATAATCATTTTGTTACGCTTTCACGCCTACTTAAGCCTTTCATAATATTTTGCATGCCGTTGTCAGGGACAAAGAAAAGGTTACCTTTTCATTTATAAAAAAAAAACTACTGTTCTAAGGTATATAGTAAACTTAATAATAATGTGGACGAATCTGCGGCCCAGATCTAGTTCGAACGAAAACGAACTGTCAAATCGCTCGGTCTTGCATCAGTGCAGTATATTATGTTGCATCATAACTAAATGATTTAGGCCCGTATTTTAGGGCTTCTGTATTCACAGTTCATCAAAGTCAAAGCTAAGCTGCGTGAGAATCTTCACTCGCTAACGTTTTTTCTTGCTTGATTAAAAGTTTCAGCTAATTAAAAGTAGACTTCATAACCGAGGTTTAGTAAAAGATACGCTTTTCTAGGAGAAGGTAAAAGAAAAAAGGATTCGGGCCCGAAACTAAAATTATTTTATGATTAATTAAATTTTGGGAGTTTTTGATGGGATCTTGGAATTCCATGTAGCGGTCTTTATATTTTATCCATAATCTTGTGTTATTTGGCTCTATATTGTGTAATGTTGGTGGTGCTTTACGTAATATAGTAAGGTTACGCGATTAGGCCTCCCACGGCAGCGGCTCAAGCCTAGGTTCGATCCCTCGGTAGGGAGCCCTTTAATAAGTTGCTTGCGCGATATGGTGACACACAAATATACATCACCGCTACAACACTACACGATCACCCTCACACACGTGCACGCTTACACGCTTACATATGAAAGTGGAAGGGTTTACTTTTTTTTCCCCTTATCGAACTGAAAAACTCTCAATTTTCCGATAATAAATATATGGAGGAGTTGTTGAGGCGTGTATGCTTGGTACACATATACGTTTCAACAACTCATACATATATGAATAGTTAGCTAGGTTAACTAAGATAGGTCGCGATTTTGCATGCAACAGGCAACAGCCAATCCGAGGTGTGCGGTGCACCCTTGAGCTGGTTGCCAAAATAAAATCGGCTGAGTGCCTTAAGCGCTCGCCTTAGTAGTCCGGTGAAGCTGTTAAGCCCTTGCTGGGTCAATAGCGTAGTCATTTCGAAAAAAAAAGTTAGGTTATTGTGCACAAGTGAAGTGGATCGGAAATAATACCACGGAGCATGGATTCTGACTTGCCACAAAAACTCCAAGGAAAGTTCTAACAAGACGGCCACCATCTTGTTAGTTCATTGATATTATATCAAGAAAGTTGTAATATCGTTACTCACTTGACAATGGCAGTAATAGTCTACTAGAAGACTGGCTGCCAAAAAAAAAATAGAAGAAGAAGAAATCAATATATCATATACTTATCTCATGGCCACAAATTTCTAAAACACAATTATTTATATAATCGGTAGGAACCAAGTCCACCCTGTAGCCGAGCTTTTGCAACCGATCTGCAAACATAAGGAAAACCAAACGTATCCGTAAGAAATGTGTTAAGTGACTAACAATGAAAATATTAATGCCGAATGGTAATTATTTTAATCTGTAAACGCGGATTTATTATTACATAGGTATTAATTTCATTTTAGTATTAGATTATATCTAACTTCAACAAATTCTTCATGCCGTGATAAAACTGTAGCAAGGCGGTACGGCTTTTTCTAAGCCGGTGCCTGCTAGCTATAATCCTCAAGTGAATCAGATATTTCAGAAACCCCATAAGTCATATTTTTTTACCAAACGGGGTTTTTGAGTTTTTCTAAGATAGTTTCATATGCCAAACAAAAATCACAGAAGTCACTGTAATGTCAAAGGAACAGCATCGAGTCAAATATCGCATGTATTAGAGTAACCCCTTAAGTCACTGACTAATTATGACACTGATTTTATTCAAAATTAGTCAATATTTACTTTTCCACTGTAATGAAAGACAAGATGCGACTATCCCATCGTGCAAGTGACTGCAAGTGAATTCATTGGTGGTTTCGTATCACATTCGTTTATGCTGATAAATGCATCTAGGGCTGTTTAATCATTGCTCACAAAGTCAGCCTATGTCAGTTACACATATACGTTAAAAAGGTCCAAGGTTTAATAAACTTGAAATCTATCTTCCTCAAGAATGAAAAGCCAAAGTTTTTTTTATGATAAAATATATAAATGGTCAGTTACAGCTCGAGAAAACAATGAGGAATAAATGTATTGTTGAAGTTTGGTTTTCAGATAGCTAATTATTAAGAAAGAAATTAATTAAAAAACAAAGAAAAAAATCTTTTATTTTCTTGTATCTAAGAAACCCCACAAGTCAATAGACTTTTTAGGCACTATCACAAGAAAAAAATATTTTATAAAATAAAAACATTGCAATATTACTTAAATTTTCCTAATGTTAAGAAAAGAAAGTTAGTTTAGAACAATTTTATGTATCAAAACAGTTTTTTGCTTCGCCTGGAAAAGTAACTTCGCTTGACTTATGGGGTTTCTGAAATATCCAATTCAAGTTGAAAATCTGATGTCAAACACTTGTTTGAATCACATGACAATATACAGACAAAATGCGTTTCGGATCCGAGCATGTAAATATAGTAATACTTTAGGCAATAATGTAGATCTATTTTATATTAGCGTTTTGTGTCTTACACAGTGTTTGTCTAGAGATTTGTATCGTTAATTCTTAACTTTATTTTTGTAATAATTATGCTTTTCTTGTTTACTTGTATTTCTAAACGACTATTTCTCCGTTTATTTCCATTTCTGTAGATGAAAACTTGTAATGAGCCTTTAATTATGTTACTGCTTTGTTATTTATTTAATACTAGATTTAAGTTTTGCTAAAAAATAAAAATATTCGAATATGAAATTTAGGTGGCAACTTATAAAATTATAATTTAATTATTTATTTGAACAAATAGTGAGAGTTCGAAATAATGAATTACTGAATTTGATATCTCAATACTGACAAGAAAATTTCTTACTCATACTTTATTTATATGTGATTTTACGAAGAATATAAAATATACGTGTTTCTTACGAGCACTAACCTTTCAAACCTTTTAACTTTTGCGGTTTGTGGACTACCGAGTGAAATGAATCGCATGGTCCGTAATATATTCTTACGTAATTCAAAGACATCTGATTCACTATTTACATACTATTTGAAATTTCATAAAATAGGTTCAATCTCGACGATTGGACATTTTAGTAGCATATGACATGCGTTACTAGTTCCTTGTTTTGTAATTTAAGAAATAAATAACCAAGAAGGTTATATTATCTTCATACTTTAACAACAACAATTGAATTTAAAACAATTTTACATCTATGACAATTTAATACCTTATATGGATATTATAAAATAAAATATATAAATAATAACAGAAATGAAATAATTACATTTTTATATGCTCCTTAAAAATATTGTATAATGTTTTTTACTTGAAGTCTATACACATAACAAAATATTAAAATCGAATTTTCTGTTCGATAAACAGACCTTATTAAACAGACATATAATTTAAAACACAGCTGAATATAGTATTACAAATATTATTGTAAATTATGAACTATTGTAATCTAGTTTTTATTCAAAAACTACATTGTTTTGTTTTTCCTCGGTTTTATTATTAGAGGTAATCCTCCTTTTATTGATTGCACGACGTTCAGTGCATGGTTAACTTCTATTTCTCGGCGAGATGACGATGCTGGTGTGAAGGTGAACTTTTGTAGAATTGCTGCTAATCCAGCTAGAGATTGCATTACTCCCAAACGGGCACCTGAAAGTTAAGCATGTAAATTTAAGAAACTGATGACATCTAACCTCGACCATGTAGGTATCAGTGGAGACGGAAGATCACCAAAATACTACTATATTTAAATTAAAACAAATCAAATCTCACCTATACATGATCTTGGTCCTTCACCAAACGGTAGATATGCATAATTGTGTTGGTTCCTTATAGATTCATCAGCAAACCTTTCCGGTCTAAACTCTTTAGGATTGTCAAAATATTGTTCGTCATTTTGTATTGCTGCAACTGGAATTATGATTTTCACTCCCGGGTCTATAGTGATATTGAGTTCAGGTATCGTATGACGCCTAGCACATACTCTGTGAAGGACACCCAAAGATGGGAATATTCTCATTGCCTCTTTAAAAGCCATGCGTAGTAATTTCATTTCGGAAATTGCATCGTAACATAATGTATTGTTATATTTAACTAAAACGTTATCTATTTCTTCTTGTACTTCACGTTGTATTTCCGGATTGTAAGCGAGTTCATGCAGTGTGTAACTAGTTGCAGTTGATGATGTTTCAGAACCGGCTGCGAAGAATAAAAATACTTGACCAATCATACATTTGTAATCCATTTCCATTTCGATAAGTTTCGGTGATCCATCGGGGTTTCTATGTTCGATTGATTCTCCCTTAATTTTTCCTTTAGCTTCTAACTCTAAAAGGAGATCAATAAAATCATTGCGGCCTGACGGTTTGTTATTTCTTTTTCTTCGGACTGCTTCTAATATTTCCGCGATACCTTGCTCAATTCTTTTATCGCCTACGTAAACAAAATTTCGCAATATTGGGAATAGCTCCCAGAGCATGAATAATATAATATATCGTAAGTTCCGTTTTATAATGATCTTACCAAGTTTCCTGAATAGTGAGTATTCATTATTGATTGTATCCATCTGTATACCAAAACCACATTCACCGATAAACTCGGTCGTGAAGCGAGCCATTAGCTCTCGTACATCGCACACTTCACCTCGTGTTGCGGTCTCTTCAGCGACGCCTTGTAGCTTTTCAGCACATTGCACCACTAAAGGAAACATCGCTTTCAATTTCGCAGTCGTAAAAGCTGGCGTGAGCCGCTTTCGCAGTAATTTCCATAAATCACCATCGCACTGGAGTAGATTTGTAAATATTGCCTCTACATTCGGATTTCTACCGATTCCACGTGGATGGAAATACGCGAAGTCCGATGTGAGTATACGTTTTGCTATATCCAAATCTCTTACGATTAACTCTGGTGTCGTTCCTCTGTAGTAGCCGATCACCTTCTCTCCTGGATATTTATTATAGAACTCCACTGATATCTCCGTTACATTTTTAAATCCGAAATGGTTACGAAAATTGTTACCGAACAGTGGCACTGGAGTTTCGTGTTTCACATTTCTCTTCAGCCAGTAGCGATGATTTTTGGTCGCGAATAAATAGAATATCAAGGATAAAATGAAAATAAACAACAAAATCATGACTCCACGAAGTGCGGAGAACACCGAAACTATACAATTTTTTTATTTATCGTGTCTTAACTTTTATGCACGTAGACTGTACTGATAAAATATACAATATAGTTTTTAATATATATTACGAATATGAACGTATGTTTGTTTGAATATTTGTTGTTTAATTGTAACTCTTCGATCGCATACAAACATATATAAAAATACTGCAAGAGTTCTTGAGTAAATGGCTGTGAAAGAACACAAAGTATTAGGTCCGTTCCCTCGGCGTGGAGCCCTTCAGTATGCTGCTCACGCGATACAGTGACACAAAACCTTACATCACTGCTACAACATCACACACATCAGGTATATACACGTGCCGGTGCCGGCAACGTGCGCGTGCTGCGTAATGCGCAGCGCACAGTGGCACTGAGGGCGATCCGGGCGTACCGCAGGGTGTCTTCTGCGGCGGCCTTCACGCTCGCCGGCCCCTTTCCCTGGGAGCTGGAGGCAGGAGTTCTCGCCGCCGTGTATGAATTCACGGCGGCGAGGAAATGCAGTGGGGAGCCTCCGGCTCCCAGGGAGATAGAGATTAAAAGGAGGGAGGTACGGAAGGGGGCGATAGAGAGGTGGATGCAGGACCTGGCGGACGCGCGCTTCGGGACGTACAACGTCGACGCCGTCCGCCCGGTCCTGCGAGAATGGATAGGGAGGAGTTGGGGCTCCCTGACGTTCAGGCTGGTGCAGGTACTGACCGGGCACGGTTGATTCGGATGGTACCTGCACCGGATCGCTCGCAGGGAGCCGACCGCCGCCTGTCACGAGTGCGGCGCTGAGGAAGACACCGCGCAGCACACGCTTTCGGAGTGTGTTGCGTGGGAGGGACAGCGCTGCGCTCTGGCGGCGGCGGTAGGGGGGAATTTTTCGGTGCCGAGTGTGGTCTCCGCCATGCTCGGCAGCGAACAGGCGTGGCGAGCAATGGCCTCCTTTTGCGAAGAGGTCATCTCGCAAAAGGAGGCGGCGGAGAGGGCCCGCGAGGTAGATCCTCTAAGTGGCCATCTCCGCCAACAGAGGACCGGCAGGAGGAGGCAGCGTTTTGCCCAACTCCTCCTGCCACCGTAGCCGGACCTGAAGGGATGCAGCCGGGGGGCTCTTCCCTTCATTGCACAGGTCCGGCGGACGAGGGGAGGCAGCTGGTGTGTACCCAGTATGCCTCTCTATAGGTAGGAGCCCGGCGGCTACCTTCCACCGGGCGGACAGTTGGCGCGGCTCTACAAGGCTGATTAGCTAGAACGATCCCTTGCCGCCCCAACAACAAGGTCTGACGGTACACCGTGGGGTTTTAGTCCGTGCGAGTCGGACATAACCCACCCTCTCCCCCGGGAGGGTGGGTATCCATAAGGGATTTCCCCACGTTATAAAAAAAAAGAAAAAAAAGGTATATACACGTGCACGCTTATACGCTGTTTCTCTTTTTTAGAGAAATAAACGACAAAGAGTTCTACCCTTATTTTTCCCTATCCTATCCTATCCTACATAGTTTAGAGGATTTTTTCCGACACGAAATACATATAGGAGTTGTTGAGGCACGCACGCTTGGACACATGCATGATACAATATCTCATATACGTATATCTAGATAGCTTAGCTTAGGTTAGTTACTCGGGGAGCACGTGGCCTTGCCCGACATCGGCATTGGTGATGTGCGGGTGAGGCTGACGGCCACGGGGTCCCGGAAGATTGAGCTTCCGGGCCAGGGTAAGGAAAAGGCCTCCGAACTGGCCCGGAAGCTCGAGGTGGCGCTGGCCGGAGTCGCAACGGTCGTCGTCCCGACGAAGAAAGTGGATATCCGGATTGTCGGTTTTGACGATTCGGTGTCCCGGGACGAGGTGATGACCGTCGTGGCGGCAAAGGCCAAGTGTGACCTGGCCGACCTCAGGGTGGGGGAGATAAGTAGGAACTGGGGGGTCTGGGTGCGGTGCACATGACGCTCCCCGTGGCGGCGGCCAGGGAGCTTGTGGAGGCCGGCAAGCTCCTGGTCGGGTGGAGCGTCGCGCGCGTGCAGCTGCTGGAAGAGAGGCCCATGCGCTGCTTCAAGTGCATGGGCTTGGGGCACACCCGCCCCTTGTGCCCTTCCTCCTCCAGCAGAGGCGAAGGTTGTTACCGTTGTGGCACAGCGGGCCACAAAATGGCCGAGTGTAAGGCGGAGGCGGCCCGCTGCGCCATCTGCGCCGAAGCGGGAAAGCCCGCAGTGCACGTGATGGGAAGCCGACTGTGCAGGCCTCCCACCACCAAGGGTAGCGACCTTCCCGTTTCGAGAATAGGCCCGACTGTGATCGCCACCAGGCAGGAGGAAATTGCTATGGACCAGTAATGGTGCACACCAATAGCAATTTCCTCCAGGCGAACCTAAACCACTCCGCCGCTGCACAGGATTTGTTCGTGCAGTCAATGGCGGAGTGGGGTATCGGGCTCGCGGTCGCCGCGGAGCCGTACTACGTTCCCTCCCAGCCGCACTGGGCTGGGGATCGGGCTGGTTCTGTGGCGATCGTGGCCGGCCGAGGTTCGCCCCTAGCGGTGAGAGAGAGGGGTGCCGGGTTCGTGGCAGCCGTCTGGGGAGAGTACGCCATTGTGGGGGTGTACTTCTCCCCTAACAAGCCCCTGTGGGAGTTTGAGGTGTTCCTCGGCTCTCTGCAAGGGGCTGTCAGACGGCTGTCGCCGCTCCCCGTGGTCCTCATGGGGATTTAAACGCTAAATCGAGGACCTGGGGAGCGGCAGATACGAATCTGAGGGGCGTGGCCGTTGAGGAGTGGGCAGCCGAAGTGGGGCTGTCCCTCCTCAACCAGGGGGACGTCCACACGTGCGTGCGACAGAACGGGGGGTCTGTGGTAGATGTCTCGTTTGCCACTCCGTCTGTCGCACGCCGTGTCCGGGGGTGGAGGGTGCTTGAGGAGGTGGAGACTCTATCGGACCACCGATATATCAGGTTTGAAGTCTCCACCTCCCAAGCCGGCATCAGCACCCGCCCCCTAAGGGGCATGAAGTTCCCCTGCTGGGCGGTGAGCCGCCTCAACAGCGAACTAGCGGAAGAGGCGGCCATCGCCCAGGCGTGGGCCATGCCCCCCCCGCAGAACGATGTCGACGCGTCCGCAGCCCGCCTCCGTGGTGCCCTCACGGAGGTTTGCGACGCGTCGATGCCGCGGAGCGTACACCGCCCAGACAAACGGGCGGTGTACTGGTGGTCGCCGGAGATCGCCAATCTCCGGGCGGCCTGTACCGCGGCTCGGCGGCTATTTGGGCGCAGCCGCCACCGGCGGCACCGGGACCCCGAAGCGGAGGCCCGGCTGTATGGCAGCTACAGGGAGTGCAGGAAGACCCTGCAGGCTGCCATCAGCCGGGCAAAGGAAGCGGCATGGTAGGAGCTGCTGCAAACGCTGGAGGGGGATCCTTGGGGGCGTCCGTATCGGATCATACGCAAGAACTTACGATCCTGGGCGCCCCCGGTGACGGAGACCCTCCAGCCAGAGGTGGTGGCGAGGGTCGTGGGAGAATTATTTCCCGACCCTCCCCCGCTACCGGCTCCTCCCATGCTGCCGGCACGGGCGGAAGTTGAGGAAGCGTCTGACAGTCCTCCTCCAATTACGGAGGAGGAGATGGGGAGGGCTGTCGAACGCCTCCTGAACCGGCGGAGAGCGCCCGGCCCAGACGGGGTCCCGGGTCGGGTGCTCGGCCTTGCGCTGGGCCATCTTGGGGGGAGACTTCGGGAGCTGTTCGACCGGTGTTTAGCAGTTGGACGGTTCCCGAAGCACTGGAAGATTGGGCGGCTCTGCCTGATGGCAAAGGAGGGCCGCCCTCCAGACTGCGCGTCCGGGTATCGGCCCCTCGTCCTGCTGGATGACGTCGGGAAAGTGCTGGAAAGGGTCGTCTCTTCCCGAGTCGTCCAGCACTTAGAAGGAGCGGGGCCGAATTTATCGAACGCGCAGTTCGGCTTCCGGACAGGGCGTTCAACTGTGGACGCCCTGTGCCTCCTCAAGTCGCTGTCCATGCAGGCGACCTCCCAGAGGGAAAGGGTGCTGGCGGTGTCCTTGGACATTGCCAACGCCTTCAACAGCCTACCGCACGGGGTCATTCGGGAGGCGCTCCGTTATTTTGGAGTGCCCCCGTATCTGCGGCGGCTGTTGGAGGCGTACCTCGAGGACAGGGAGGTCGCCTATGTGGATGGCGACGGGCGGATGGTCCGGCGGGCGACGAGGCGGGGGGTTCCACAGGGGTCGGTTTTGGGTCCGCTCCTGTGGAACATGGGCTACGACTGGGTGCTCCGCGGCGCACTCCCATATGGAGCGCGCCTAATCTGTTATGCGGATGACACCCTAGTCGTAGCCCAGGGGAGGGATTGGAAGGAGGTGGAGCGCCTGGCTACGATGGCCATAACCCTCGTGGTCAGGCGCATAAGGAGGTTGGGTCTCAGGGTGGCCCTCGAGAAGACCGAGGCCATACTTTTTCATGGGCCTCGGCAGGGGCCACCACCTGGGGCCCACATTATGGTGGAGAGCGCCCGGGTCAGGGTGGGGGCCCAAATGAGGTATTTGGGCCTCACCCTGGACGGGCGCTGGCATTTCGAGCCGCACTTCGCGGCTCTCGGGCCGCGAATTGCTAGGGCAGCGGCGGCACTCGGCCGGTTGCTCCCCAATATTGGGGGGCCGGGGGCTGGGTGCCGGCGACTGTATATGGGAGTCGTGCGGGCGATGGCCGCTTACGGGGCACCGGTCTGGGCGGACGCCCTCGGGGCCACCAATGTGCGCGCGCTTCGCAATGCGCAGCGCACGGTGGCGCTAAGGGCGATCCGGGCGTACCGGACGGTGTCCTCGGCGGCGGCCTTCACGCTCGCCGGCTCCCTTCCTTGGGAGCTGGAGGCAGGAGTTCTCGCTGCCGTATACGAATTTACGGCGGCGAGGAAACGTAGTGGGGAGCCTACGGCTCCCAGAGAGATAGAGAATAGGAGGAAAGTGCTGCGGGAGGGGGCGATAGAGAGGTGGATGGGGAACCTAGCGGACGCGCGCTTCGGAACGCACACCGTTAGCGCCGTCCGCCCGGTTTTGCGTGAGTGGATTGCCAGGAGATGGGGCTCCCTGTCGTTCAGACTGGTGCAGGTGCTGACCGGACACGGTTGTTTCGGGTGGTACCTGCACCGGATCGCTCGCAGGGAGCCAACCGCCGCCTGCCATGAGTGCGGCGCTGAGGAAGATACCGCGCAACACACTCTCTCTGAGTGTGCTGCGTGGGAGGTGGAGCGCCGCACTCTGGCGGTGGTGGTAGGAGAAGACCTGTCGCTGCCGAGCGTGGTCTCGTCCATGCTCGGCTGCGAGCAGGCGTGGCGAGCAGTGGCCTCCTTTTGCGAGGAAGTCATCTCGCAAAAGGAGGCGGCGGAGAGGGCCCGCGAGGCGGATCCTCTCAGTGACCGTCTTCGCCGACGGAGGACCGGCAGGAGGAGGCGGCGCTTTGCCCAACTCCTCCTGCCACCGTAGCCGGACCTGAGGGGATGTAGTCGGGGGGCTCATTCCCTCATTGCACAGTTCCGGCGGACGAGGGGAGGCAGCTGGTGTGTACCCAGCTGTCTCTCTATAGGTAGGAGCCCGGCGGCCACCTTCCGCCGGGCGGACCGTTGGGGCGGCTATCTAAGGGGAATAGCTTAGCACGATCCCTTGCCGCCCCAACACTACGGTCTGTCGGTACACCGTGGGGTTTTAGTCCGTGCAAACCGGACATAACCCATCCTTTCCCCCGGGAGGGTGGGTATCCACAAGGGATTCCCCACGTAAAAAAAAAAAAAAAAAAAAAAAAAAGGTTAGTTACTCGCCCAAACATCCCAAATCGGCTGAGTGCCTTCAGCGCTCGCCTCAGTAGTTCGGTGAAGCTGTAAGAACCTTTCCAGGTTAACAGCGTTTTCATTTCGAAAACAAAAAAGAACATAAAGCAGTTACTGTTGAAGCTGGTCAATAAAGTAATAATTTGTAATGCACTAACAATTGATTCTTAGGAAGTAGGTATTAAAGTATATAGTTAGTATAAGTTTAGACAGAATAGATTATTAAAATTAGTAAGTATGCGAATTTCTGTCACTATATGACATGCTTAATATCTCCTTTTTAAAAATAGTGAAATGCGTATCTTGATATGTTGAAAAATCAACTGCAATAGAATACAATGTGTTATAAATTATAGTTATTAATAATTTTATGTAGGTAAAGTCGCATACTTCACTGTTTGACTTCAATATAGATAATAAAAATGCATAACATACATTATCTTATCTCTAGGGAAAAACATAAGCAATTTTTGATGTAGGTTTATAGTATTTGTGAGGTGTGTGTATTTTCAAATGTAAAAAAAAACTGATTTTAAATGATTTTAAAAATTTAATCGCTATTCTATTGAATATAAACATTTATAATAACTCGTTAGTAATTTTAGTTGCATTAATTCAGTTTTTCTCTTTTCTTTTACAAGTTAAAGAACTGCATAAGCTTCATTTATTGTTTATTATTATTATTAACGTAAACACGTACGCCGGGCCTTCTAGTGCTCTTTAAAAAGATATCCAATATTCTATATAAATAAGACGATAAAAGGTCAGTTATGCCCTTGCAAGTTTCAAGTTTTTTTCCTCGAACTAACTACGCTATTGACCTAACAAGGTCTTAACAGCTTCACCGGAATATTGAGGTGAGCGCTTAAGGCGCTCAGACGATTTTATTTGGGCAACTAGCTCAAGGATGCATGCAAGGTATACCTCCGCTTGGGCTGTTGCCTGATTCATGCAATTCGCGACTTATCTGAGCTAACCTAACTATTCATACATATATGACTGGTTAAAACATATATGTGTACCAGGCATACATACCTCAACAACTCTTATATATATTTCGTATCGGATAATTTTCTAAACTATTTCAGTTCGATAAGGGAAAAAAAATAAAACTCTTCCATTTTCATGTGTAAGCGTGTATGCGTGCACGTGTGTGGACGTGATATGTGTAATGTTGTCGCAGTGATGTAAGATTTTGTGTGAGTATATCGCGCGAGCAGTATAGTCAAGGGCTCAACACCGAGGGAACGGACCTAGGCTTGAGACGCTGCCGAGGGGGGGTGCAAGTTTAAAAGTTTTAAGAAACTACCATTTTTGTAATTATTAATTTGTTAATAGACTAGCATCATAATCTATACTAATATTATAAAGAGGTAAAGGTAAATGTAAAGACGTTGTGATGTTGTGATGTTGTAGGGGGTAATCTCAGGAACTACTGGTCCGATTCGAATAATTCTTTCAGTGTTATATAGCTCATTCATCGAGAATGGTTATAGGCTATATATCATCACGCTAAGACCAATAAGAGCGGAGCACAGATGAAAATGTTTCAAAATCGGGATGTTTTTTCCTTTTGAGAACTGCTGCGTGTTAGTGTATCTATTCCACGCGAACGAAGTCGCGGGCAGAGGCTAGTTATTTATATATCTATATCACACACTATGTCGAAATTTTTGTATTTGTGATCACTATAAATGTTCATTTATTCAGTTAGCTCTTTAGTCCATGGCCAGTTTTCGAATTGGTTTTTAAAACATTGTACAGAATTAGCAGATACTATTTTATCAGGCAATCGGTTCTAGGGATGTGAGATTCATGGAAAAAATCGATTGATTAAGAATCGATTTTTCTTTATTGAATAATAATCGATTTAACAAAAATCGATTTTATTAAAATTAAATAATCGATTTCTGCGAAAAATCGATTTTTCCAATTTTTTAAAATAGACGTGCTTTCCATATTTCTATAATAAACCTAAAAGATTCAAACTAACAATTTATCAGATTAAAAATAAAATTAAATGATACGTATAAAAAATAACCAGTTCAAAACAAAATAAAAGTGAATGTTCCTTTAAACTTTCAAGGTAAAGAATATAGGAACTAAATATCATTATTCATAGAAATTTTCAGTACTATTAAACATTTTATCGTAATAGAAATGAAATGATGAGCATCCTAACAAAATGACAACCTTATTAATTCTAACTTTGAAATTCAAAACAATGAAATTAATGTGTTCTCTTTTAAATTTTCATATCTATTATAGTGTGATTTCAGAATTTGTTTATTGAATAATTTCAATATTAATTTAACAATAGTTTTATAAACTTATTGATGTCGAGTTTACCATAAAATATTTTTAGTGAATATGTTAAAGTACATAGTATGACTCGCATGACAGACCTTTTTAGTTTTATTGAAATTTTTAATTTTACAGAGAGCTGTCAGAAGAACGACAATAATCGTTATAAGATATAGTAACTCATATTATTTGTAAGGCTGTGGGATGTTTTCATTCTGTTTTGCTTTAATTTTGTAGTTTTACTACAAAAAATTTATTCTATCGTACAGGACATGCATATTTGCTGTGCTATTATTCTTTTTCGTTATAAAATACTGTCGCCAACCGCTTTTAGGTGTTTTACGGTTACATTGTAATTGTTTACAACTATATTATATCACTATGCTCACTCTTCAATTGTAAATAATAATTAACTTATTTTGAGTTTTTTTCATCCGTCGCATAGATATTTAAAAAAACGATTAATATTAATACGAAAATTGATAATAAATAATCGATTATAATATAATAATAATCGATTTAAATAAAAATAGTTGTTTTTAACATCCCTAATCGGTTCCAGTACTATGCATTCTGTGATTTGTGCCTTCTGGCTGTGGAGAAGAGGGGCAAGCGGTACCATTATTAGTAATTTTGTAGCCAAAGCATTTTTGCTTTCAGATTTTTAAATTGTTTCCTCTGTACATATTACATGTTGTAACCACAATAAGTAATGCACACTAAGTCGTGGGTATTAGCTAGTTTCAAAACAATAAGTTAAGTGGTAAATTCAGCAAATATCGTACAATTAGATTAATGTACTCGAAACTTACATTAACTGAGAGAAAACAACAAGCATTTCTTTCGAATGTTGCAACAACATACTTGGCGTTTATGGATTATTATGAACATGTGGAAGAATTTTCTACTTACTTTGGCTCTAATTCAGTTTAATGTATAAAATATAATGCAATATATAAAATATGAGACAAGAATTTAAATAAAATACTCCATGCTTCGACATCGTAATTAAAACACACATTTTATTTTAATACGTGCAAAAATAACATCACACTTTATGTTTTTCTTTTCATTATCTCAATACTTAAATAGCTCACCTGCATTAATTATGTAGTCCGGTGAAGCTGTTAAGACCTTGCTAGGTCAATAGCGTAGTCAGTTCGAAAAAAAAACCTGCATTAATTATCATATCATTTTATCTTGTTTATTGTTCATGGAAACTACTTATTGTTTTACAATAGAACAGTATAGAGTATACAATAATATATTTCGTCGACGTACTACGTAGTATTTAATAAAATTGTGAACATTTTGCTTTTCGCAACATCCTATAAATTAAAAGTTAATTCGCTTACACCTGCTACTAAAGAAGCTTGTACTATACAGTATTTCTGTTCTAAAACTACAGCCAAAAAATTAATCGGCTGAGTGCCTTAAGCGCTCGCCTTAGTAGTCCGGTGAAGCTGGTAAGACCTTGCTGGGTCCATAGCGTAGTCATTTCGAAAAAAAAAAAATACAGTAAAAATAGTGCTGTGTTGTGGTTTATACTTAACTAGTGGACTCGGTGGACACTATACCGTTCTGACAAAAAAACTTAGTCGAATTATATATTTAAACCATCCTCGTTCACCATTTTATCTACTGGTGAAAACTGCATGAAACCATGTTCAGTAGTTTACGAGTTTATTACGAACAGACACACAGACGTGGCCTTGTTTATAATATACAATGAATTATATTAAATAAATATAACATAAAAATGACAGTTATAAAACTGTCTATTCTATGAACATACGTATTACAATTTTTGCCTGAATGTTTTTTTAATTGGAATTCTTTTTTTATTATAAATCGTTACACTGTTTTCTCTTTCCTTGCTTTCATTATTATAGGTAAACCTCCTTTTATAGATTGCACGACGTTCATTGCGTGGTCGACTTCTATTTCTCGGCGAGAGGAAGGTGCTGGTGAGACGGTAAACTTCTGTAGAATTGCAGCGAGTCCAGCTAGAGACTGCATTTCACCGAGACGAGCTCCTAAAATAAAAACGCGTATATCTGTAACTTCAAGAAATTATAATAGCTGTGCCCGCGACTTCGTCCGCGTAGAAGCTTATGTAAATAAAACGGAGATTCTTTATTATTTGCAGTTGTCCGGTGAAGCTGTTAAGACCTTGATGGGTCAATAGCGTAGTCAATTCAAGAAAAAAAAAATATTTGTGATTTTATTGTGAACGTATTACTTTTAGGAATGATGTGTCCAAACAAACCGGCTGACAGATACACAGACATTTCTTAAAATTACTGAAATGTATTTTATTACTTGTTCCTAGACACAACAACTTTTAAAAACTAAAATCGTAAAAGTACACATTACATTTAGATTATTTTTGTATGTATAGAATAAGATAGATATAGATTAAAACTAGGTATATGAAAATGTACTTACGCTTTCTCGATAATAATGATAATATTTATGGTTAGGATAAGAGCAACTTGTTTTGAAATATTTGTGGGCATTTTACAAATTTAAAAAAGAGGTAATTTTAAATAATTATTTTATGACTATGAAAACGTAATTTTTTGTCTGTGTTATAATCAAATTATACTTTCCATTTACGGTTACTTTTAGTTATTACAAAGTGTAATCTTTGATGTGGAACATAACTTAATTCTGCAGTGTAAATGGAATCAAGTGAATAAATATGTCTAGTCGATTGATCAGTATTTCTTGATGGCGTAGGGGTCACAGCAATGTTTTAATGGTCTATTTAAAGTTAAACATTAAGAATTGAATAATAAAACTCACCTATACATGATCTGGGACCCTCACCAAACGCTAGGTATGCGTAATTGTGTTGTTTCCTTATAGATTCATCAGTAAACCTTTGCGGTCTAAATTCTTTAGGATTGTCAAAATATTGCTCGTCATTTTGTATCGCTGCGATCGGAATTATAATTTTCACTCCCGGGTCTATAGTGATATTGAGTTCAGGAATCGTATACCGCTTAGCACACACTCTGTGGAGAACACCTACAGATGGGAATATTCTCATTGCCTCTTTAAAAGCCATGCGTAGTAACTTCATTTCGGAAATTGCATCGTAACATAATTTATTGTTATATTTAGCTAATACGTCATCTATTTCTTCTTGTACTTCACGTTGTATATCCGGATTGTAAGCGAGTTCATGCAGCGTGTAACTGGTTGCAGTTGAAGATGTTTCAAAACCGGCTGCGAAGAATACAAAAACTTGTCCAATCATACATTTGTGGTCCATTTCCATTTCAATAAATTTCGGCGATCCATCGGGGCTTCTATGCTCGATTGATTCTCCTTTAATTGTTCCTTGAACTTCCAACTCCAAAAGAAGATCAATGAAATCATTACGACCCGACGGTTTGTTATTTCTTTTCCTTCGGACTCCATCTAATATTTCTGTGATACCTTCTTGAATTCTTTTATCACTTATATAAATAAATCTTCTCAAAAGTGGGAACAGTTCCCAGAGCATGAATAATATAATATGCCGTAAATTGCGTTTCGTAATAATCCTTCCAAGTTCCCTGAACAGTGAATGTTCATCATTGATGGTATCCATTTGAATCCCAAAACCACATGCGCCAATAAACTCGGTCGTGAACCGAGCCATCAGCTCTCGTACGTCGCATACCTCACCTCTCGTCGCGGTCTCTTCAGCGACGCCTTGTAATTTTTCAGCACAATGAACCACTAAAGGGAACATCGCTTTCAATTTTGCAGTTGTAAACGCCGGTGTAAGTCGCTGCCGCAATAATTTCCAAAGATCACCATCGCAATGAAATAGATTTTTAAATATTGGTTCTCTTTCAGGATTTCTACCAACTCCACGTGGATAGAAGTACGCGAAGTCTGCTGTTAGTATACGTCTAACTATATCCAAATCTCTGACGATCAACTCCGGTGTTGTTCCTTTGTAGTAGCCGACAACTTTTTCTTCTGGATATTTATTGTATATTTCTACTGCTACTTCAGTTATATTTTTAAATCCGAACTGATTACGAAAATTGTTACCGAACAATGGCACTGGAGTTTCGTGTTTCACATTTTTTTTCAACCAGTACCGATGATTTTTGGTTGAGAATATATAAAATGTTACCAAAAAAATAAAAATTAGCAACAAAATCATAATTCACTTTACTACTCATAAAACCGAAATAACACTAAACTAGTCTTTCTTTTCTGTACATGAATATATTGCGCCTTATCTTTTATACAAGTAGGTAAGAGTAATGATAAAAATATATAAATATTCATGATATTATTATCTTTGCATGTCATTAATTATGTATATCTATATGTATTACAAATGTGAAAGTATGTTATAATGTTTGTCCCTGAAATATCATTTATAATAATAGGTCTTTTTTTTTAACTTTAGTTTTGGTAATCAATCTTTCCGATTATTACTGCCATTGTCACGTAGTCAATAATATCACAAACTTCGTGTGATCATTCCAATATTAAGCATCGTGTGAAACCATATTCTAACAAGATGGTGGATCCCTTGCTAGAACCTTCCAGGGAGTTTGTGTGGCATCTCAGAATTTCATGCTCCGTGTTATTATTTTCCATTCGCTTCACTTATGCATAATAAACTAACTATATTACGTAAAACACCACCAAATTTACACAATATTTAGTCAAATAACACACGATTATGAATAAAATATAAAATCCACTATATGACAGACTAAAATCCCGCCAAAAACTCAAGTAGGTCTTTACCTATGAAATTGCCGTTCTACAGTACTGTCCATTTCAAATCAAAATAATTTTTGTTTGGCTAAAAATTCTAATTTCAAATTAATTTTATTGTAAAAACATGGAATTCTTTTTCCAAAAGTAGTTATATGTTTATTGACTAGTGTTACATTTTCATCGCATTTCATTCTTTTTTTGTCATCATGGATACGTTAAAAATTCGAGTAATTATGGAATATGAGTACCGTCGTGGCAGCAACGCGGCACAAGCGGCACGCAACATCAACGACGTTTACGGAGCTAACACTACAAACCAACTCACCACCTGTTATTGGTTTGCTCGCTTACGTTCTGGGAATTTCGACTTGAAATATGAACCTCGCGGTCGTCCGAAGACTTTGGTCGACAATGACGAATTAAAGGCGATTGTGGAAGCTGGTGATACACAATCTACGGCTGAATTAGCAGCAGCTTTCAACGTTAGCGTCAAAACAATATTGGTCCATTTGCGTCAAATTGGCAAGGTAAAAAAGCTTGACAAATTAGTGTCCCACGAACTCAATGATCGCCAGCGCGAAGTACGTGTCGAGATGTGCCTTGCACTGCTCAACAGACACACAAATGAAGGAATTTTGAACCGCATTGTTACTTGCGATGAAAAATGGATTCTGTTTGATAACCGCAAGCGCTCAGCAAGTTGGTTGGATCCTGGTTCAGCACCTAAACAATACTCTAAACGAAAACTTACCACTAGAAAAGTGATGATCACTGTTTGGTGGTCTAGCGCCGGTGTGATTCATTACAGCTTCTTACCAAATGGGGTGAGCATTACTGCAGATGTGTACTGTGAAGAACTGAACACAATGATGGAGAAGCTCGCACATCTCCAACCAGCATTGGTCAATCGCTCGTCTCCGCTGCTCCTGCACGACAACGCGAGACCTCATACTGCATAGCAGACGGTCTCCAAGTTGCAAGAACTGCGGTTGGAAGTTCCCCGTCAGCCACCTTACTCACCAGACCTAGCGCCTACAGACTACTACTTTTTCCAGAATTTGAGTAACTCCTTGCCCGGAAAAAAATTTAATACCAGAGAGGCAGTACAAAATGCCTTTGAAGAATTTGTTGCTTCCCGTCCAGCTGATTTCTTTAGGAAGGGCATCAATAAACTGCCACTGCGTTGGTAAAGATACATTGATTGCATGGGTGATTACTTCGATTAATACAAATAAAAAATACATGAAAAAAAATCGTTTAAACTTTTTCATACAAAACGGCAAGTTCATAGGTAAAGACCTAATATTACTAGCTAACCTCCGAAACTTCGTCTAAGGCAAAATCGGATATTACCGGTTCAAATTTTAATTCTAAACAGGAAAAATTGTAATAAACCTATGTTAGTACCCGATTGTACTGACACCTACCGGGTCCAATTGTGAATCCAAGCTATCACATACATATTAGCAAGAAATGTCTTCCCGATATCCCCTGGGTTGCTCCTCTGAGCCTCAACTCCGCGCACCATTTATTATCCTCGCAACAATGCAATAATTTTACCGGCTTACAGTTTTAATTTTATTATCTTCTAAATAGCTTCATCAATTAGCATGTTGTAAATAGTAAATTTTATCTCCAGGAAATTTTCAATTTGGTACTTAGCTATTTGTTTTAATAAGAATTTGTAAAGTACCTGTATCTAATAACTTTAGTAAATTGTAACTAGTAATTGTAACATTACTAACATATAAGGAAATCCTTTTTCACTTGAGAACATTCTTTTCGGCTGAGATATTAAACTTACATATATAGTGTTTTGTATTTTTTTGTAAAGCTAACAGTAATGAATTCTCATACGGATTTTATTCCTTTATTTCAAATCACTCCAGCAACATACCCTATGTTATAGAATTTTGCTAATTTAAATTGCATTTATTGTGTTCAAGTATTGGAAATATATATTTACCAAAATAAAATGTAGTTTAATATACCTTTCTAACAGTGAAAGATTTTCCAAAATCGGATAAGTAGAATCAGAAATGACCCCGAACACCTAAATTCTCTAGCTTCAACTTTACATTTTTCATATTGGAGTTTTATAGATACGAATTCTACCGTTGTCAAATCAGTTATAGGCGAGTCATTTTATAGGTAGTATTAATTTTTGTTATACAATTTAGTTCTTGCAGATTAGGCCACTGAGATACACAAAGACAAACAGAACACTTACAGACATCATGCCTTAAATAACTATATATTTACATATTAATTAAAGTTTCATTTTGTTAAAACACATAAAATTAGCCAGAGTATTGACAAAAATAGATAATACATACCTTTGTGCCTTTGTTATTAAAATCTGACTAACGTATTATTACGTTAAGTAAAATATTATACAATACTAAGTTGGAGAGATTGAAAAAAATGTGCTCCAGAGTGTCTTCATCCAACCCACATTCACATATTGTGTTGTCCCTGATTCTGAGTTTTGCAAGATGGACTGGAGAGCACACGTCTACAGATAGATCCTCAGTCTACACCTAATAGACGTAGCAAACTTGCAACAGTGACGAAATTTATGAAGTTATGGTTCACCAGGAACGTTATCCTGAATGGAAGCGTAAGATTTGTTTTTAATTTTGTTGGGTATATTCCAGACTAAGTTCCATGATAGAAACAAATCAGTCTTGTTTGGGAAGGAAAATCATGAACACAGGTTTTATAGTGATCAAAATATCCAGTTGGGATAGATTCTTTAGCAAGAAGATCAACAGCTTAATTATCCTAGATCCCATTATGTGTTCGTATCCAGGCCAGAATTACATAAATTCCTTGACAATGACATTGATACAAATGAAATTTAATGTTTATGATAACTGGGGACTTTAGAAAAAATCGGGATATGCTTGATAGTTTGTAAGCAAGTAATAAGCGAATCTGTCAATATAATAAAACTATTATCTATCTATATTATCAAATTTATCTGATAGTACATATTTGATAGCTGGGGCATTCCACGTGAAGCGGACAACGAAAAAAAGGTGAGTTTCTGAATTTCGTTCCTATTCAGCCTAATTGGACTTCTAGTAGGTATGAATATAAATGCATAATTTTTTTTCTCTATCATGTTTATTTGTCAAGTTATGGGTTTCTAAAGATCAGTCACATCAGAAATTCAGATTTTTTGGAAGTAGTTTTTCGAATTGAACAAATTTACAATAAAATATTAAACACAGCGATTTATATAGAAGAATAATTGCTCTTTTTGAAAATAAAATAAAACTTGAAAATAAACTTTTTTTTAATGTTCAAACCACGAAGTAATTTTCTCGAAACAAAATTTAAGTAACTTGGCATTTTTTTTAAATTTTTTTTTTACATCAAACGTAGCTTAACATACGTATAAAATATACTATAACTTTTAAAATTGGTACAAAATTGGTTAAGCAGATAGATCGATTTTTTTCTCAGCAGTTTTACTGATTATGTCTATTTTCACGTAAAATCACCCAATATGCTAGTATAGTTCGACGTACATGTACGTTAATCGGTATATATCCTTAACCAATTCTGTGCCAACTTTAAAAGTTATCGTATATTTTATGTGTATTTTAAGCTACGTTTTGATGAAAAAAAAAATATATGCCAAGTTACTAAAATTTTGTTTTGAAAAAATTACTCTTGAACATTTAAAAAAAAAGTTTTTTTCAATTCTTATTTTATTTTCAATAAGAACAATTATTTTCTATTTAAATCGCTGCATTTACTATTTTATTGTAAGTTTGTTCAAATCGAAAAACTATGTCCAAAAAATCTGAATTTCAGATGTGACTGTTCTTTACCTTTTTTTAGTTGTACGCTACACGTTAAATGCCCCACCTCTATCTCTTTATAATATATAGCCTTGTTTATATATATTGTTATACTAGCTTTTATCCGCGGCTTCGCACGCGCTTTTTGAATATATTAAATAAATTTAAAATCGCTATTAGATGTGTAGATAACAAAAATACTCTTTCAAAAATATTTGTAAGTATCACACGCTCATCATCTACTGTAACAGGTAACATGTACATTATATATGTGAATACTAATATTGTATCGAATGGGATGGGATTTATCATCAGCCACATAACTGGAACTTTAAACTGTTATATAATCACCCTCAGTGCTCACTTACAATACATAAGAAAGTAATGAAAATATTAAGCTAAATATTATCAAACAATATGTGTTAAATCTTTTATTATATACATATAATATGTCCATAGTGTCGATATAATTAAGTTATTATTATACCTTGCTATAATTTAAATCACATATAAACATATGACTTTCAATTATTAATATTATTAATATTATATATTAATAACAAATATTTATTGAAGTTCAGTACAGCGCACGTCACACGCACATGTTTACAGTGAACGACATATTTTTGATCAATCTTACACAAACGAATGCATGGGTAACAGTTCATCACTATATAGTGTAAAAAAAAGTACTCTGCCATGTCTTTCTATCTGTTCGTGATAAAATCAAAAACTACAGAATGCATCTTCATGTCGTTTTCACTAATATATAAAATGATTCTTGGGCAAGGTTTAGGTATAATATGTCTTATTATTAGGACGGGCAACGTCTGGTGAACCCGTTAGCTTAAAATAAAACAGCTAATTAGTTACTTATTTGTCCGTAAAATTCCCGTTCAAATATTACTTGTAGTCCGGTGAAGCTGTTAAGACCTTGCTAGATCAATAGCGTAATCATTTCTAAGAAAAAAACTGTTCAAATAGGTCCAGCCGTTTTGGAGATTACCCGGAACAAA
This sequence comes from Antheraea mylitta, assembly GCA_014332785.1. Classification (NCBI taxonomy): domain Eukaryota; kingdom Metazoa; phylum Arthropoda; class Insecta; order Lepidoptera; family Saturniidae; genus Antheraea; species Antheraea mylitta. Next base: position 1,638,198 of record JACEII010000026.1, on the reverse strand, counting down.
TAAAAAAACAGACATATCGACAGAATAAAAAAAAAAAATTGATATTTGTAGCATCACAGATATATTTATTCATCAAAAAGTATTTATTTTAATATAAGATACACTTACTTTACTTTCATAATACGTAATATATCACAATTCAAAAATTGGGAACAAAACTAACGTAGAATAAAGTTTTTGACGAGTTTTTGGCGGGATTTCAGTCTGTCATGTAGTGGATTTTATATTTTATTCATAATCTTGTGTTACTTGTCTCTGTATTGTGTTAAATTGGTGACTTTTTATGTAATATGGTTCGTTTATTGTGCATAAGTGAAATGAATGAAAAATAATATCACGGAGCATGTATTCTGGGATCTTGAAAATTAAGAAGATACAAATTTACGAAATATTATATAAAAGATTTGGCGCTTATACTTTTACTTTAACTTGGACATAGAAGAAAACTACCTATATTGACAACTTCAGTATTGGCAGTATGGGTTAATTCCTTCGACTGTCTTATTGGACGAATATTATTACTACTAAAGTTTTTGAATAGTAACACAAAATAAACTTTAGAAATGTTTACGATATAAACGTAACACGTATAATAAAAATTGTAAACAAAACTAACGTAGAATAAACTTTTTGAATACGAACACAAAATAAACCATCAAAATATTTGTGATAGAATATTATCGCGTTACTATGGCAACGCATATAATACTGACATTAACACGCAGCGGAAGCTTCTAAAATAGCCCGATTTTGAGACATTCTTCATTAGTGCTCAGCTCCTATTGGTTTTAACGTGATGATATGTACCCTATAGCCATCCTCGATAAATGAGCTATCTAACGCGGCAAGAAATTTTCAAATCAGACCGGTAGTTCTTGAGATCAGCGCGTTCAACCAAACAAACAAACAAACTCTTCAGCTTTATAATATTAGTATAGATACAATAAACAACTCATCTTTCAGCTAAGAGATGGCGTCACTAGTAGAATTTTAATAACACAATATTCTTATCTATTGCTACTTTTAATATATATTCTTGTAGTCGTATATATAATATCAAATATACCTAAGTATACATACGAGTAATAACTATCTCGAATCATTAGGACATCCCGCAGTCTCCGAATGAGCTACTCGTCAGCGTTGCATTGCTTGGAGGCTGTATCACCTCATTCCCTAATTATTCTTCTTATTTCAACAATTTCAACCTTCAAAAAAGAGTGTATGAGCATTTACTGCGTGAACGCGTTACATCCTAGACCTCGTACTCACTTTCCATCAGGTGTGATTGAGGTCGTTTGTCGCACCGTGTATTATAAAAAAAAAATCTTGGTCAGCTATAATGATGCTATGGTCTAACTAGTACTACAAAAGTTTGAAAAATTTTTTTGCTTTTTCCGCTGTACATAAAATATATTATATAAATAAATAACGTAGACGAACACGCGGGTATCAGCTAGTTTTTTTTAAATAAGAAGTCCTCAACGATTGTATTAAAGTTAATGCTTAGTTATTTTTCTATTCGAAGTTCTTGCTCTTTCGGTGTGTACTTTTCCAAACTCAATTCAAATAAATACGATATAATATATTTTTCACTGTACGATTAGCAGATACTGTAATTATTTAAGCTATTTTATTAATAAGCTAACTATATTACGTAAAACACCACAAAATTCACAAAATATAGAGTCAAATAAAACAGGATTATGAATCTATACTAATAGTACAAACTAAAATCCCGCTACATACTCAGCTAGAGTTGTTAACGTTTATTTGAGTAAAGGACGCGTCTTACTTCCCCATTAGTATGATTAAATGGAATCGTTTTCCTGCGCGCGGCCTTTGTCTTCCAATCTATAATATATAGTATCTCATATATAGTATCTTCTATAGTAATAAAATAAAGAGTTAAAGTTTGGAGATTGTGATGTCGTAGAGGGTAATATCTGGATCTACTAAACCTATTTAGAATTTTTTGTTACCAATACAAAGCCACGTTATTTCTGAGTGTGATAGGCTATATATTAAGCCGAAAAACGAAAAGACTTTTTTTGTGGCTTTCGGATTTGCAAAGTAAGTCGTAAAGGAAACGATCGAACGAAACCGTTTCTTGCTAACGCTGCCTTAAAGACGAGATATATATAACTGAGTTCTAGAGAAAAGTTGTAGAGCTTGATAATGCCTAACTTTTATATTTGTCAGATGAAGTAATTTTTAATATACAAAAAATAATTTAAATCATTATGTTTTTTTTTTTTTATTGAAGCACGACAAAGTGACTGCACTATGCCTGATGGTAAGCATAGTACAATCCAAAAACAGTGGCGACTACCGAGAGACAATTCATACATCGTCGGTCGCCGCTGTAATGGCGGCCATAATGACGAAAGTCACCCGCTACTGGATATGCAGAGGCTGATCCCAAAACGCGACGCGTTGAAGCGAGTCACTATGACGGGCTTTTTCGCCATATACATGGTGGTTGCGACCCAGTCGGGCTGTAAAACCCTACCACCCCGCTATCGCCATTGCCTCGTTCGTTGATCAGCAGGGTGCACCACGTGCAGGTGAGGTTGGCTTGGATGTCTCAAGTCTTAAGATGTTATTCGACACCCCTTACACCCCAATTTTTTCACAAAAAAATTATAGGTCATATTATAAACAATTCGTATGAATTCTTATAAAAATATTTACCGACCAACGAAGTGGGCACTGGTCAGCTTATTAAAGTGTTCAAGAGAAAAATAGGTATAGGTACAGGAGATATAAGTATAGGATAGGGAATAGCTAGGCGTCAAGGTCGAGTCGGAGCGCGTGGCTGTAAAACTAAAGAGACTTTTTTTTAATTTTGCGTTCTGTACACGGAGTATGTGGTTAGGCAGTTCTGAAATCAGTTTTACTGCCGTTAATTGCTTCGCGCTTTTGTATAACCAGCCTGTTACTGGCGAATCATTAAAGTGGGTCAAAAAGCGTTCTACGTCCGTTCAACCACATGGTATAATGCTAAAAATAAGAAAAAATAGACATCGTATCAAAATAAAGTAGGTATATCGTAAGATATATGTAAAATAGGAGAATAAGTACGCCTTCTATTTATTGTACGTGAATTGAATACGTATATGAATTAATATTAAATCTAATGCTAATATAATCTTTTAATTAAGATGTAATTACTGGTTGCTTGTTAATAGTTAAAGTCTATCAACCGCTTAAATAAATACATCTTTGAGAAGAACAACCAATAAATCTCGAGGCAGGTTTTTTTATCAAATCTTGGTTATGATTAATATAACAAAAGTTTTGCTAACTGAACAAGAGGGTAATATTCTCACAGATTTATTAAATTTGTAAATATTGGAATGTCCTTTATTTTTGATTTTTTAAATATTTGTTTAACATTTATACTTCTTATGTAAATGCTATGTTATCTGTGTTAATTTTGTCACACACATTGAGGATTGCTCTACCAACCAGTAAAAGTCCCGTTAAAATAAATTTAAGTATTTCGGAGGTTAACTCCTGAACTGTCTACAATTGCGTAAGGGCTTAAACTGCATGCAAACTAATTTAATGGGGATAACAATTTTTAGTTATATGTATAGATTCTTTGCATCTAATCCGCGTCACAAAAACATGACAGATTGACACCGACAATATTTGTATCAGCTTAAGTTACGTTAAAAACGCGTTCCAAGTTACGTCTTTCTATTGTTACAAACAGAAAACTACATAGTTTTTTTTATTTACATAGAATTAATATTCGATATAGCAGATCGTGTTAAGCGTTCACATGCCTTATTGTTTTTATGAAATATAGAATATAGTTATCGAAACTAACATTATTATTTAGTTCGAGTGGCAACCCGACGCTGACCATTTTATACGTTTCGTCACACCTCGGCACTGTGTTGTTGGCAAGAAGCTTATACCCATACTTGGACTTTGATCCTTCGTAAAGATGTAGACACACTGATGACAGCGTCAGCGCATATATTATTTATATGTCATTTAGTGATGTATAGTACGTTCTACTACTTAAGAGATTGTATACATATAAATATGGTTGTCAAGGCTATCTTTGAAACGATTAAATAGATTTGATTAGACTTTTGCTAGAAGATAAAGAATTCTACAGAGTATTACCGAAGAGATTAATATATACGCTTCTAGGAGCTAAGCAGTATAAGCAGCATTCGACAGAGTTAACTTAAAATCAGTAAAAAGGCTATCTTAATTTAAGTAGTCATAATAAAGTTATAATTACAATAGTAAGAGACAGCTTATAATAAATGTAACTAAAAATATGTAGTTCCCATGAAATAATAAAACCTTTTTCAATAGAAACGAACTTGCATTAGCTCTTTAATATTTGCATAACAACTAAATTACATTACTATAATCATTATTATTATTCTAAATTTCTAAAATGCCTACAAACTTATCAAAATAAGTTGGAGGTGACCTACTTAAATTAATGAGTGTTCAATTCATAAACACGATTAAAAAATATTTTATTTATCGGGGTATACTAATTGTTCCATTATAAGCGCTAAATATAATTGCAGGTTAAATATATAATTAAAAAGCGGCTAAGCTCTTTGTGTAAAATATTTAACAATACGTAAATGTATATAAAAAGTGTGTGTGCATACCCTTACAATAGCTATATAAATAACAAAAGTATGATAATGATTACTTGTATGTGCGGTTACTTTCAGAGACGAGGGGCCGCGCAGTGTTTAAACTGTTAACATGATTTTCTTAGTATATATATTTTTAATTGTCGTTATATATATTTATTTTACAAGGAATCATGATTACTGGTTGAAACGCGATGTGAAGTACGATCGTCCAATTCCATTGTTCGGAAATCATTTTAGGAATATTTTCGGTGTTAAAAGTGTAACGGAATTAGCTGTCGAGATATACAACAAATATCCGCATGAAAAAATCGTCGGCTACTACAGAGGAAACACTCCCGAACTGATTGTTCGCGATTTGGATTTAGCAAGAAGTATTTTGAGTGTAGATTTTGCATACTTCTATCCACGGGGCCTTGGCAGGAACACGGATCATGAACCGTTACTGTCAAACTTGTTTCACGTAGACGGTGACTCCTGGAAGCTATTGCGCAAAAGGTTAACGCCAGCGTTCACAACAGCTAAGTTGAAGGCGATGTTTCCTTTGGTAGTGCGATGTGCTGAGAAACTCCAGGTCGCGGCAGAAAATATAACGGCAAAGAATGGACAGTGCGATATACGTGAACTCATGGCTCGATTCACTACCGAGTTCATCGGTGAATGTGGCTTCGGTATTGAAACAAATACTATCAATGACGAACATTCGCGCTTCCGGCAATTAGGTAAGAAAATGTTCACTCGATCGTGGACCAATTTTATAGTAATCGCGATGTGGGAATTGTTCCCAGAATTAAGGAATTTTTTATATGTACCCGATAGTGGAGTACAAGGGGCCATAACAAATATACTTGAAAGTGTTCGTAATCAAAGAATGGGCAAACCTTCAGGACGCAATGATTTCGTCGATCTTCTTTTAGAACTCGAACAAAAAGGCACAATACAAGGTGACTCAGTAGAAAAGATAAATCCAGATGGTACCCCAGTTAAAGTGGAAATGGAAATGGATACAAAATGTATGGTTGCTCAAATGTTTGTGTTCTTTGCTGCCGGTTTCGAAACGTCGTCATCAGCGACAAGTTACACACTCCACGAGTTAGCCTTCAATCCAGATATACAGAGCAATGTACAGGCCGAGATAGATGAAGTATTATTGAAATATAACAACAAACTCTGTTATGATGCGATCGCTGAAATGTCCTTACTGAGTATGAGTTTCAAAGAGGCTATGAGACTATTCCCGTCTCTTGGATGCTTGCATCGCGTTTGTGCCAGACGTTACACATTACCAGGAACAACCGTGACTATAGATCCCGGTGTGAAAATTATTATACCAATTCAAGCGATACAAACTGATTCCAAATATTTTGAAAATCCAGCGGAATTTCGACCTGAAAGGTTTAGTGAGGAAACGGAGAAAGGCCACAAATACTCTTATTTGCCATTTGGAGACGGACCTCGGGCTTGTATAGGTCAGTAAATTCTATTTACTGATAATTCTATTTACTAATACGTTGAGTGCTGCTAAGTATTACGTAAAAAATATTTTTGTAATTTCTGACTGCCATCTTCCCCTTGTCAATAAAAGTAAGCAATGCTTTTACTTTCCCTCCGGTTCTGGTTTACTTATAGATTCATAAAATCATTTAGACAAATGAATAACGCGTGCAGTACTATATAATAACCACACAGACCCCCCTAAATCTTATGCCATCAAAAATAAGTATTCCCCAGCCCTTTAATGCTTACGTCATACTTGATAGCTTCTTTTAGTATAAAACAAAAGTAATTTGGGATCCGTTTTAAACAAAATCCATTTCAGAGCTAATTAACACTCATTGTTTTAACAACTTGAATTTTAAAACGTATACCGTTAGTTTAAGTTTGTATTTTGAAATAATTACTGTATTTTATGATGCTTACAAATAAGTAACCTCAATAGACTTAATTTTAATTTCAGATAATATTTTAAATTATTCCATTATTATATGCTTGGGTCTGTCTTTATTATATCTCACAGGTTTAGCTTCTGATAACTATCTAATTTAGTATTAAGTTATGATATAGTATAATTAGTAAACTGCTAATTCTGGAAGAGAATTGTCTTTTAAAGGCAGTTGCGGAACTTAGTTATATAAGCGATTTACGATAGAAATAATAGCTTTTCAATGGCGATAAACTAGTTTCATTAACTAATTCTGTAGATCTTTAGATAATATATTATATTCGTTAAGTCTAAAATATATTCTGAATTTTAATCTGTCTGTTTTAACCTGTTAATGTCTACGCTATTGACCCAGCAAGGTCTTAACAGCTTCACCGGACCACGTTAAAAATGATCGGCTACTACTACTACTACGAAATACTCCCGAAATGATTGTTCGCGATTTAGATCTAGCAAAAAGTATATTGAGTGTAGATTTTGAATACTTTTGTCTATGGAACCTTGACAAGAATTCTTGAAGTGTTGCTCATAAACTCGTTTATATATGTATATATGATATATATATATATCATAGGAGGCAAACGAACAGGCGGATCACTATATGTTAAGTGATCATATATATATATAAAGATTAATAGGAGCACAGCGCCAATGAAGAATATTTCAAAATCGGCCATTTTCGTCCTTTTAAGAGCTTTAGTTGCGTGTTAGCTTTAGCCCAAAGTAACTATTCCACGCGGACGAAGTCGCGGGCAGAACCTGGTATTAGTATAATTCAAGTAATTAAGTAGTTATAAACAGGTTAAGAAGATTTGATATTTAATTATGTTATTGTTTCTTTTAGGTGCTCGCTTGGGGGAGATGCAGTCATTAGCCGGGCTTGCAGCTATCCTGCAGAAGTTCACGGTAGAGCCGGCAGAAAGAACACCTCGTAAACCAGAAGTACTACATACTCATAATGTAGTACAAGGCGTTAAGGGCGGCATTCCTTTGCGAATAAAACTTAGGAACAAAACTAATTAACCTTAGCCGACCCTTTACGGTTGTGTCTATAATTGTGTCTATAATTGTGTACTGTTTGAGATTGATTAGTTTATTTTAATATTCTTTATATTCGTTGTCAAAGTAGTAGATTTTTGATTAAAAAAATATTTAGATGAAGCTCGTATTTTATTTAGTAATTAAAAATCAAATTATATTTTACTAGCGAACACGGCGGACGTTGTCCTACCCTGATAATAAAAAAAACATCAACAAATTATATATCTAATTCTTCCTCGTGAATCACTTTATCTTCTGATGAAAACAGAACGAAAATCCGTTCATTACTTTTTAAGTTTATCGCGAACAGACAGACCGACGCGGTAGGAGACTTTGTTTTATACTATGTAATGAAGATTTGAATATTGCGTCTCTTTTCAAATTTGTTGATCATCAATATTTAAATTACGGTTAGTTTTACTATTTATTTTACCTTTAAAATAACTATACTTTTAATTTTATAGTCTAGTTTAGATATCTTAAATGAAACTTGATTTTTTTATATTATATACATATTGTATTAAAGTTCATCGTTGACGATTTAACTTTGTAGGTGGCAGAGCCAGCTGAAGCTATCTTTGGTTTCAGCATGAATGGGTCGGCTACTCCGGGGTAGTACCACCCCTCTCACAGATAACCGACGTGAAATAACAATGCTTGCATTGTTGTGTTTCGTTCGGTCAGTGAGAGAGCCGGAGGCCCACGTCCCTTCCTCTTTCCTGCTTTCCCTTTCGTTACCCTCCCTCTTCTCCCATATACAGGCTGGCAACGCACTTGCGACGTTCCTGATGTCGCTAGTGTCTATGGACGGTGGTGATCACTTAACATCACGTGACCCACCAGTTCGTTTGCCTCCTTTGATATATAAAAAAAAGATCCATTTTTCGAGATGTAAGATACTCTACAAGTTTTTCTGTTGCCTTGAAAAAAAAAGTTTAGAACAGATCTTAAAACAGTAACTTTTATTTCTAGCAAAGTTAATTATTTCTTTTAATGGTGAACGAATATATTCGACCAACATTTGATACGTAGCTTGCTTTGAGGTTTCTAGAAGGTTCTACCTCTCTTTTATAAGCAATGTATAATAAGCAATAAAACTATATTGATTATACTGAAGTTCTGCGCGTAAAGTAATTTATCTTTGCCTTTTTAACTATATTTTGATTACTCGTGGATGTAAATGGCAGAGAAAATGTGTTTTAAAGCAGCTAATGGCATATAAGGTATGTATCTCATATATACTTTTTATCATTTGTGAGATGTAAATACACTTGATTTGCCATTTTTGGTTAGTTTTTGAAAGTGTCCAAAACAAAACTTTACCCAAATTTCGAGATCTTAAATTCTTTCGTAAACTAAGATACTTTATACCTTTGATAAGTCGTGTATATAATCGATGGCTGACACATATTTTGTCGCAATAGATCGATTTGTACATTTCTCTTGAGGATAGAGTGAACCCCAAGAAATACTCTCCTAGTTCTCAAAATGGCATTAAACTTTGAGTTATGATTATACTTTTTAATCATATATTCTTATACGTACTCTGTTTAGACTAGAAAACTCGAACGCGTGTATTGATAACACATGAGACAGCTTTCTTATCAAACCAAGATAAATTTAAATATCTGTGAATAAGTTGTTGACGGAACAATATTTGTTATTGACACAGTATATATAAGAGACAGTACGGAAACTACCTACAAACTTTCGTACCGGCACACACACACACAACATGTGCATCGACGAGACCTTTAAGCGGTCTTCGTCTCTCGTCTTTGTGTGAGTGTGCCGTTTTCGAGTGTTTGTAGATAGTTTCCGTACTGTGTCTCATATTTATATTGCGGTTATTGATGGAGATAATTAAGAGAGGCGCGACTGCGAGATAAAAAAATACACTTTTCAAATTACTTTTTCTAATATAATAAAATATGAAGAATACTGAATGAAATGTTAATTCTTTTTTCTGAAAATTCACTTTATTTATCCATTTTTAGTGTACATAAATATATTTTACTAAAACATGCGGGTCATTTGATGGTAAGTCATCACCACCGCCGATGGACACCTTTGACACAAGAGAAATCACAGATGCGTTGCCGGCCCTTAAGAAAGGAGTAGGCTTGTTTCTTGAAAGTTGTGTTATTTTGTCACGGATCCCATAATCAGAACCTAACCAAACTCTCATCAAACTACCCTTGAAGTACATACATCCTTTAAAATAAAAAATGAATCATCGAAATCAGTTGGCATGATATTGAGTTATTCGTCTATTTGTCGTATACATACTTAATGCAAATTTAACACGGTTTTTCACTTGATGCCGTTGTTCGAACTGAACCAATTAAAATTAAAAATTAAAATTGGGCCACACGGGAAGCACCAGCTTTCAAATAAAAAAAGTATCATCAAAATCGATTTACCCAGTCCAAAGTTACGAGGTAACAAACATAAAAAAAACAAACGAATTGAAAACCTCCTCCTTTTTTTGAAGTCGGTTAAAAACAAAGTCCTTTGACACGTTTGTCTGTCTGTCTGTTCACGATAAATTCAAAAACGACTAAAACCGATTTTCATGCGATTTACACCAGTGGATAAAGTAATTCATAAGGAAAATGTAGCTATATAATTTGTCAAGGTTTTTTTTTCTCGAAATGACTACGCTATTGACCCAGCAAGGTCTTAACAGCTTCACCGGACTACGAAATTTGTCAAGATCTTTTTTTATTTATTAGGGCGAGACAACGTCAGTCGCGCTCCCTAGGTAAAATTATAAATTATCAATAATACTGAATAAATTGTAATATATACGAGATAAAATAAACAATAATAATTCGTAATGCTTTGTTTATTTACAAATATTGTATTATATTATTGTCAAAATTTCAGAATTCCCATAACGTAACTCACCATATGGATAACTAGAACATTGTAAAAGATGATATACATATTTGCGGTATTATTACAAAAAAGTTAAATACGTGTTAAATATTTGCTTTAAAATAGTTTCGTACTAAATGCACCGCGCTCGCTTGTGGCAAGTTCGCGCTATCCTTTTATCGCAAGTCTAGTCCTAACCTAACCAGAGCGAGAAAAAAGAGCAAGGTGGCGAACATTCAGCGAGCATGCATTTAGAACGTAGCTTTTTAACGCAAGTATTAAATGCGTATTTAACTTTTTTGTAATAACACCGTTGGTGTCTCTTGTCCCACTAGAATCCGTGTAATATAAATATTCGTGTATTTGAAAAATTACAAGTTTTTATAATCAATTTATGAGATATAATAATGTGTAATATACAATTTATGTATATACCTATGTGATATATTGTGACATTAATATATGACGAGTTAAACAATAAAGTACCAGAAAGCAATAAAGGAAGAATTATGTTGCTTATGTTATCATTTTTGCAATAAATGTTACTAGAATGTAATTTTCCTTTGTTGAATCGCTATATCTTGTTTGTCAATCCAAGTATACATAATCTTACTTAAATACAGGTAACAATATTTTACTGTATCGTACAAAGTCTAATTGAACTGCGCAACGTGTGATAGATAAGAATCGCAAACTTACATTCAGATTAGTACATTCAATTATGTTCATATTTACCCTTTAAATTATAGAGCTATATATGTACCTATACCTAACGCTTATTATTTTATTCAAATAAAATTATTTTTATATATAATTCATGTTTAGGTGGTAAAGCCACGCTAAAACTATTATTGGTTTCAGCACGAATGGGTCGGCTCGCTGGGGGTAGACAACCCTCTCACATAAACTGACGTGAAGTAACAGTGCTTACATTGTTGCGTTTCGTTCGGTTAGTGAGAGCGCTGGAGACCTATCTCCTTTCCTCTCCCCCCCCTCTTCTCTGCCTCCTTCCATCTCCTCTCCCCACCCCCTTTCCTCTATTTCCCCCAAAACACAGTCTGGCAACGCACTTTCGACTCTTCTGGTCTTACTAGTGTCTATGGACGGCGGTGATTGCTTAACATCAGGGCCTGTTTATTTGCCTCCTATATGACATTAAAAAAAAATCATTGTATGGTACAGTATCGGAATGTAGACATATGTTAATTTTCTTGAACTATTAAGGTAAGAATAAGCACTTCTAGTCAAGTTCGAACTGAACTGCCATTAAATTAGTATAAGGATTAGATTAGGATACTTTTGTATCTACAATTCTACATGTTTATATGTTTATGTTTCTTTTGAACTATAATTTTCAGATTGGAATACATAGAACATACAGAAAACAGATATAATAATAACTATTAATTGTTCACTAATCAGCTGTCTTTAGGTGCATGTCTCCGCCCAAAACGATTACTGATAGATTAGGATACCCCTGTATATGTTATGAACTATATTTTACATATCAAGTTAAAATATTCTTTATTCAGATGAGGCCCGGAAAAGGCTCTCATGAAAATCAACGCTCCCACCGGTTCGGCAAACAACCAACTCATCGAGAAGAACCGGCAAGAAATTCCATCTGGTTAATCTCTTCATGTTATATTTTTTATAAAACATAGATAGTGACATCGTGGATGCACAGAGAGGAGCGTCATTTCCAGACGTAACAATCGTTCCTATATTGGTCCATCGTATAATAATAGCCTTTCGATATTAAAACTCGCTTGACATGATTCTTGAACTTACTATCCGTCAAATCGGTAACTTATTTTGTTATAAAACCTAACACTATTTCCTAAAAAAAACTCTCTTTGGACTTAATGAACCGTAAGCGATTTGTTGCAGTTTGTAGTATTAAAATTATGTCGGCCTTTTACTTGATCCAGCATATCTAAGTTTTTGTGGACATACAATTAGCATATTGGGAAGGCATAGTTAAGATATCGAATTTCTCAAACTTAGTCTTCAATGGTTCGCGAGGCCCCATATTATGAAATACTCGAACTGCCCGTTCGAAGGAATATGGTGTCCACCTTAGCTGCTGTCCTGGGGAGGAGGGACCGATGTGGGCAACAAAATACCTTAATACATTAAGCTATGGAAGTAAGCAAAGTAGACCAACCTGGCAGTGGCAATATCTGTTAACTAGCGAATTTTTCGAACGCAGCAGAGCTTAATCTTCCCGCCAATTTTTTAACATAAGGACCCCGTTGTAATTTCGAATCAAGTGTACCTAATACCCAAGAGCACAGTATTGTCGACTAAGCCTAGTGGACTCCCATCGATCTCAATTCTACTATGAATAAGCGGAATGTTAGACAAGTTAGGTGTTAGGTTTTATTCAGTTAAGTAAGCTTTGAATCTATTCTTTTTACCTTAAATATAAGTGAAGTGTCGTCTGCAAAAAAAACCATGTCAGCACAGTTATCAACCACTAGTGGTAGATCATTTATATTTGCCAAGAACTAAAACGGCCCGAAAATAAAACCCAATGGAACGACAATTCGAGTCAGTGATCCCGCTGACGTTGTCCCCTCTACACTAACTTTGTGACAACGATCTTCTAAATAGGAGACCAGAAGGTCGAGAGAAGCTCCACAAACACCATAGTATTTTAATTTCAAAATAAGGGTACTATGGTCAACACAGTCAAAGGTCTTAGACAGATCACACCACTGGCATCCTGCGACCACTCTCAAGCCCGAAAAATATGACTTAGTAGCGTAGCACCAGCGTCGTTTTGATTTTACGAAAAATCGGTACACCATCTAGAATCTTTTGGGCGTTAAAATATCCTAATAATTGCTTAAGTATAATCTTCTCAAACATTTTGCTTAAAGACGGCAGTGCAGTAATCGGCCTAAATTTCCAAGATTAGGGGGCGTCCATAAATTACGTGAGGTGTTTTTTTAATTTTCTACCTCTCCCTCCCCCCCTGGTGAGATGTCGTGAGATTTTATTCAACCCACTCCCCCATCCCCCAATCTCACGTGAGATTTTTCAAAATGTGAGTTAAATCTTAAGCATGCACAATCTGGATTAAATGGACCAAAATAGTATAATTTTTTTTGTTTCAGTCAGAAAAAAAAATGCGTAATATTTGCCGAGATCCCCCCCTCTCTAACGTAAGATTAGATGAGATTTGACTCGACCTCCTCCCCCCCTTAAACACCTCACGTAATTTATGGAAGCCCCCTTACTCCTACAGCCTGATTAAACAAAGCAACCACTTTTTACTTATTTTCATTAAATCAAATTCATTACATAATAAGAAAATCAAATGAAATACAGATCGAAATACAACTTTTCATCAAAGTTATCGATTTGCTTTATAAGATGGCACATGACAAATAATCGTCCGTCGGTATACAAGTATCTTAAACAAACATCAGTTGTCAACGATTCAGCTGTCTTTAGGTGCATATCTCCACCGATACGAAATCTGATTTTTAAGGCGTAATAAAGTAGGTTATGTTAGCTAAACTACCGCGTTCATGTTATGGTAAGTATATTAATATCCAAAATTAACGAAGACACCTGAAAATAAAATATTTATTAACAGATGTACAAATATAGTAACTAGATGGGTAATCAGTAGGAAGGTAATCAATTAATTCACCTTAAAATAGTAAACAGAATAAGCATGAATAAATAGCTGTAATTTTTTTAAAATCGTTTAAATACGTTGAAATGTACTCACCTTATGGGATATATTATACAGTTCAATCAGTCCTAATATTAGTTTATTCTTATTAAATATAATTATTGTTAATTTTCATCAAACCTGTCCAGAATGAAGGTCACACTTTACAGATAATCGGTTTGATGTCCTTGCTTGCTACAAACAAAGATATAAAATTTATAAAGTTCGTAGTAAAAACACAGATTTGAGAATGTAAATTTGAACAAAAATTATAACAGACTTCAAAAAAATCGACCTTTAAACATACATCAGAATATTCTTGAATATAATTAGGTACCTACCTATTCTACGATTTTCATAAACCTATTTACACGAATACTTACCTTTTCATATCCTATTCCATTGTGAGGAGTTCCATGGTGTATCTTCGAAGTTCAATATCAAATGCTAATGAATTACAATGGGAGCCCTTCTAAAACGTCCCCTTTCTAATAGAAACATTGTCCAAATCTAATATATAAAAATCTCGTGTCACGGTGTTAGTGTTTTATTTTATATTATAGGGGGCAAACGAACAGACGGGTCACCCGATGGTAGGTGATCACCGCCGTCCATAGACACTTGCAACACCGGCGGAGTCACAAGTGCGTTGCCGGCCTTTAAGAAAAGTGTACGCTCGCTTCTTGAAGGTTTGCAATTCATAGTTGCTTGGAAACACCGCCGCTGGGAGTCGATTTCATAGGGTCGCAGTACGAGGAAGAAACGACCTTGAAAACCTCACAGTGGAAGACCTCCACTCATCGAGGTGGTGTGGATGAAATTTAGGTTTCAGGCGGGTAGTACGATGGTGGATTGTGGCGGCAGGTAAAAGTCCAAACAACTCCTCTGAACACTCTCCGTGGTAAATGCGATAAAGAACGCAAAGAGACGCGATGTCCCGATGCAGTGCCAATGAGTCGAGTCGATCGCATAATTCCTCGTCGCCACGATTCGAGCTGCTCTACGCTGGATGCGGTCAAACGGAAGCAGTTGATATTGAGGCACTCCAGCCCAAAGGTGAGAACAGTAACCATGTGTGGGACGGACTTGCGCTTTATACTCGTAGAGTAGTAAAAGAGCAGTGTTTGAACTTCTGCGAAACGGCTGGACCAATTTTTTATGAAGTTTTGTATGTATATTTGGTAGGTATGAGAATAGGTCGTAAAGTATATTTCATACCCGGATTAGGGTGTGGCTGTCCATAATATTTTTTTCTATCTTTTTGACAAATATTTTTATTGTATTTTTTTAAATCTTCATCTAAAAATACCTATAACCCTAAAAGTTCACTGTCCTACCCCGCCCGCACTCCCATTTTTTAATCGCGATTTTAGTATATTTTACAAGATATATATATCCAAACAATTGAGCGGTCATTCGTTGTTTAAACAGAACAAAATTATTTATGTTAATAAATAACAGATGGCGCTATGTCCGCCTCATCCACACATCCGTAAGTCATTCATTAGACCACATAGGTATGTGTTTCAGTGAGTCCCTGAATTGTTTGATTTCACAGTTGGAAACGATGGTAGTTGCTGTAATCGAGTTGTAGGTTTTTTTAATTTTTCGAGTTTTGAAATAAAACTGGAACCGGTAGGTAAATGATTTCAAACAGACGAAGTTGCGAGGATGATTTAGTTGTTTTATAAATGACGAAGTTCTGGGGTAACGAACATTTAAAATATAAAACCTAATAGAGAATCTCTTTTTTAAGTTCGTTACGAAAGGGGATTAATGTTTCTTTTATTATTGTTGACAAGCTAATACCCGCGACTTTGCTTTCGACATAATGATTTAACTACTTTATGAAAACTACGTGCTTCATACAGAGGTAATTGTGATCTGTCTTTTAATTATTTTTGTAAATATTACTTCACGTCTGTGAGCCTCTCACGGATTTTAAGTTAAATTTATTAATTTTATCTTTACTGCTTTAATCTCTATGGAAAAGCGCAATTATATGTAACTAAGACAATTCTTTGAAAATACTATATTTGTTTGTAAAAGTATCGTCAAAATCGGTTCATCCGTTTCGATGATTTGTTTTGACTGAATAACATATATTGCAATTTAGTTTATAGTACTTTGTTGTATGTTTATTTTTTTGATAAATATAATTACTGGGTTAAACAAAATGTATATTAAAACGTAGTTTGAATCGAGTACATCCTTGACTTGTTTTTTAGACGTCGTATAATATGTACATCTAAGAATAAGCTATGGATTTCATATATTAATCATACCGAAGTTGATTTGAATATAATAGAACGTGGATTAAATATTAATTGCAGACATTTGTCGTCACGTGGTTTAGTAAAGATACAGTATTTGAATTCACGATTGAATGAGTCACTTGCCAAATGAATTAACTGCAAGAACAAATCTTATTAAAATGGTATACATTGTTTTATCAAATTCGTTTTCTTATACCTACATATATCTATATGAAAATGTGACTGGCATATTAAAATACAGTCCTAACGGTTAGTAAAAAGGGGATGCAATTTGTATAATTTGTTCGTCGGTCAACTAGACTCATTAATTGTTTTTTTAATGCAATTTTGTAATTATTACTTCACGTCTAAGACCCTTTTACGGATTGACAAATTATATACCTAAATCTTCCGCATGAATCACTTTATCTATTGGTGAAAACCGCATGAAAACCCATTCAGTACTTTTTTGGTTTATCGCGAACACAAAGACAGACGCGACAGATTTTCTATGATATATATTTTTTTAATGTTAAAAATATTTACTGCATAGAAAACACGAGCGAAGTCACGAGAAATTGACAGTACTTGTATATAATGCTAGCCTCTGCCCGCAACTTCGTCCGCGTGGAATAGTTATTTTGGGCTAACGATAACACGTAGCGGAAGCTCTCAAGAGGAAAAAAACGATTTTGAAACAATCTTCACTAGTGCTCCGCTTGGTCTTAGCGTGGTGATGTATAGCCTATAACCTTCCTCGATGAATGAGCTATATAACACTGAAAGAATTTTTCAAATCGTACAAGTAATTTCTGAGATTACCCCCTACAACGCCAGAAACTCACAAACTTTACCTCTGTATACTATTAGTATAGATAACTGTTCTTCTTTGTCGCATAAATTGTTTTTATACGAATTTTAATCATAATATATTAATTACGCTTTCTCACCTCTACTACGTAACCGATCAATTTGAAATGTTGCGTACACACCGTAAAGCATACATAAAAGGTCATGGGGTAATCTTCTTTTAGAAAAGATTTATTGTTCCCGAGGGATAGATTAGATTTACATAAATGCGAGTGAAGTCGCGAGCAAAAGCTGTTTTATCATAATGCAGTAAAACGTCAATGAATTGTGAGTACAATAGATGGCGTACGAAACATTTCACATCAGAGTAAATTAAGCACAAAAATACGGGCAAAATGTTGTAAAATTTAAATTCAAATGAACGTAGTGTATGTTGTCTAGACAAATCTTTTGTTAAATAGAATATACATATGTATATTGTGTAATGACCATTTTTTACCGCGAAACTAATTGTCCATTAAAATCACCAAGTAAGTCAGAGTCCATTAAAATAATACTCTTTGTTGTTTATAAATGATTGAAATATATTCAAATTAATAAAAGAAACGAGTTCATTAATATGTAAATTCGCATAATAAACAGTAGTTAGAAGTAAATAAACTAACAGGTTAGTGTACGTATGTAATACTATTTTCAATCGAAAACGAATACTCGGTTAAAGGCCGAAACCAACATTTATTTAATTTGTATAAAAATCTTTCAACTTTTAATGCATTCGTTTATGTCTTGAGAAGGATATCTTTTAACACTTGAATTAAAATTAACTTATTTATATTATCAGCTATATACAGATTACAAAGCATTTACATGTAAATAATTTCGGTTTTTTTCTGTTGTAAACATTGAATTTACTCTCTACGGGTGTATTTGCTAAAAAAGATAAAAAATTTAAGAAAATCGCATTTTTTAAATTTATTAACATACCTAATATACCAAGTGAATGGTTAAATTGTTAAACATAAATGGTTAAACACTTCATGGTCACATTTAACATATAAAATAATAATATCAAAACATATACTAATAAATAACAAAGAAAACCTAAATTAAAGTTTGTTCTAAGACTTTCAAAAGTATAGCTTACAAACCAAGTGTTTACGGTAAAATAGTCAAGATACATTGCATTGCACAAGGGTTTTATCCGTCCTTCTTTAAATCCGTCAAGTGCCATATTTCCTCCTCCAACGCCCTCACTGGTGCTTAAGTCAGTCCGAATCCATAATAACTACGGCGCACATCTCTGCAATCGAATATCGATGATTAATTGCAGAATAAAAAAATAATAGTGAAAGGTGCGAACCGAAGTGTTAGTGAATGAAGAGGTGTTCTCCTACGATCGTGACAACAGCCCAAAGGTGAGTCCTGTTTTTCCCATATCCTACCAACCGTTATGCATTCTTAGCGATCACCAGGAAAGTATCACGCCGAATTATTAAACCTTTTTCATCTTAATTACAACCATCGCCAACACCAAGCCTAGGTACAATGACGGGTGGCAAAAACTGGAGTAGCAACCTGGAGTTCATAACTTTTGATAACAAAAAGGACAATAAACTCTTTTGTTTTGTTCATGCTTCGAAAAATTATTCTTAACTATTTGGTCTTTCACCTTTATTTCACCGGACGACGGTCACTAACACTGTGCTTTAACATAAACGTGTAAAGGTTTAAGTACATTTTTTGTCTTTTTCTAGATTAGATTAGATATTAAGCACCTATATTGTAAATTGATTTAAAACGAGAATTGAGTACAGAAAATCGTTCATAAATATTGTTGCTGTCTAAACCTTTAGTTTGTATAGTTACTTTCGCTGTTTGTATAATTAGACAATTTTCGGTATCATCTTGCATCAAGCACATGGCGAGCAACTAGGGTTGCCACCCGTACTATAATATATAGTATTGTACTATATTTGAGGTCGGCGTACTATATAGTGTTGAAGAAATATTAGTACGCAAAAATATTATATTTTCAACACCGAACGAAATCTAACAAACAAATATTTATTTTTAAAGATAAATAACGCGCCTTTTCATTGAATCTTGATTGAGGCGGGTTCGTATAACCTATTTCCGGACTCCGAACGCATCTACAATCTTTTGTCTTCTACAGATCTCTATACTAACTTGAGGCGCTGGCAGTACGTCAAAGTTGTCAATATCAATCCAAAAACTGAATGCAATAAAACATTTGACACTTTTATTTCAGACGAAACATTGTTAAAAATGCAAAAAGTGCTTAGAAATATAGTTTCCATAAAAAAAAAAAAAAATAACAAATATATCTTCGTCTATTTGTACTTTTTCCATAAAATACTATATTTTTTAAAGGTGTACGATATTTTTTCATAAATTATTTAAAAAAATACTACTTCGCTGAAAAAATGTTGGCAACCCTACGAGCAACTGTCATATATATGTAATTAAAACACAAAACAAAGAGAAGTCAAAAAATCTGAAGTTTATAGCCCCAGGAATATACTATTAAATCCTTTATTGATTGTGATTCTATAACAGAAACTCACATACAGTATTCTATTAGACGTGTCTTTGTTTTACTGATTTTGAGTATGTATGTATCGCAAAAACTACAGATACTCCCTTCTTCAATTTAACAAACTCTTGAAATCGTTTCAGAACTAATATATAACATACATAAACTCCAATCAAAAGATGGAACGGATCATATGACAATAAAAATATTAACTAGCTAACGTCTTTGTAATGATACCGCCGTACGGTAGGGAAATTGATAAACAAAATTATCGATCCATAAAAATACTAAGGAAAATACGTTTTGCTACACCGAATCTCAATGAGATCGACTGACATGCCATTCAACTTCAAACGATTGCAATTTCCGGCGCTGTTTACGTCCGAAATGACTATTAACAAGTCACAAGGACAGTCATTGAATGTGTGTGGCATTAACCTTGGTTCATGCTATTCGAATGGTCGATTGAATACTTGTTTCCGTATCGGAAAAACATCAGTTTTTTTTATTTACGCGTTCGATAACAAAACGAAAAAGATGATTTCATAGAGACCTAATCAAATGAAAGTATTTCTTTGTTCTTTACTTGATAAATGATGTAAATTTTACAACAAAATATCATAGTTTCTGGTTAATCGCGTTCTAGGAACATAAGCATTTCCAGTATTTCAGCGATGTTCTTACAGTACATTCTGAAAGTACTCCATCTCAATTTAACATCCGTGGGCGTAATATTTAATATATGCTCAGGTATGTATTGTTTTTTCCGTATTCTGCGTTACTTTGTAAGTTTTCAATCACTCTTTATATTACACAAAATGATGAATAGTAAGTTAAATGAAATAAAGAGATATAATTAATTGAGATAAAGAGTTTGTTTGTTTGGTTGAACGCGCTAATCTCAAGAACTAGTGGTCCGATTTGAAAGTTTATTTTAGTGTTAGATGGCTCATTTATCGAGGATGGCTATAGGCTACATATCATCACGTTAGAACCAATAGGAGCGGGGCACTAATGAAGAATGTCTCAAAATCGGGCTATTTTTAGAGCATCCGCTGCGTGTCAGTGTCAGTATTATATGCGTTGCCATGGTAACATGATAACATTCCATCAGAAATATTATCAGGGTTTATTTTGTGTTCCTGTTCAAAAGTTTATTCTACGTTATTTTTAATTCCAATTTTTGATTATATCGCAACCATTTTTAAAGTATATTTGTGCTGCTTCTTCTTCTTCTATTTTATTTTTGGCAACCAGTCTTTATTTAGTAGACTATTACTGTCATTGTCAAGTGAGTAACGATATTACAAGTTTAATGATATAACTTCAATGAACTAACAAGACGGTGGCCATCTTGTTAGAACTTACTTGGGAGTTTTTGTGGCAAATCGGAATCTATGCTCCGTGGTATTATTTCCGATCCAATTCACTTGTGCACAATAACCAAACTATATTACATAATGCACCACCAACCTTACATAATATAGAGTCAAATAACACAAGATTATGGATAAAATATAAAGACCACTACATGGCGTTCCAAGATCCCGCCAAAAACTCCATTTGTGCTGCTATTCTAAAAGATTAGTAGTAATAATATTCGTCCATCAATACAGACGAAGGAATTAATCCATACTACCAATTCTAAAGTTGTCAATATATGTAATTCTTATGTATTCTTTACCCAGTTTTCTTCTATGTCTAAGTTAATGTAAAGGTATAAGCGCCAAATCTTCTATATAATATTTCGTAAATTTTTATCTTCTTAATTTTCAAGACCCCAGTCCCAAAACATGTTACCGATTTGCCGGACTGCAAATTTAAGCGTCACGTCAAGCGGGTGTTATTGTCAAAATATTATAGAGTGGATCAGTATGTGAACGATAGTGATGTCTGGAATTGACTCCTCTCTGTGCATCCACTATAAGCTGTATGATGTATTGGAAATCGAGTATATCGTATATCGATATATATTGTATATCGAGTTTCTTGCTGGTTCTTCTCGATGGCTGGGTTGTTTTCCGAACCGGTGGTAGTTTTTGACGTTCATAAGCGCCTTATTAGGGCCTAAACTGAATAACGTTTCTGGGAGTTTTTGTGGCATTTCAGAATTTCATGCTCCGTGGTATTATTTCCATTCACTTCACTTATGCACAATAAACTAACTATATACACCACCTACTTTACAAAATATAAAGTTAAATAACAAAAGATTATGAATAAAATATAAAATCCATTACATGATATACTAAAATCTCGCCAAAAACTCTACATGTTATTTAAGTACGACATTTGTGAATCAAAGAGATTTAAAAATAGGTTTTATACATACAAATACTCATTTTAATACTGGTATATTAGTATAGTATAAGGTTAGTATTTTCATATTATATATTTAAAATAGTCTGCACTTTACTGTAGTTTTTTAAAATCCACGTATTAATATGTGTTTCTATATACTTTCATTAAAGAAAAACATTACAGCAGTAATGTGCGCAAATTGGCACCACTCGACCCGATCTTAAGCTGATGTTATATGTTTAGATATCTTTTGAATGGGTTTTATTTAAATACGTTTATCGAATTTAAGAAAACAAATATATTTGTAAAGGATTACCATTATCGTTATTGATGTTATCATGCGGTCGTAGGCAGCCCACAGCGAAAGCTAAAAATTGTGCAAATATTATAAATTCAAATAATTGGGCCACATCTTATTTTACATTTAGTCAGTGTGCCTGCAAAATTCAACTAATTGAAATATTAACTTGTTTATTACGAAAAACAGAGCTTACATTTTACTTAAATGCATAGTACTTCTAAAACTTCTCGTACCGATCTTGAACTGAATTACTTAATTACAGTGAATTAAACAGTCTCTGAATGTTTTTCTTACTCGATTTTTAGCAAAATGTTAGAGTTAATGACTTTATATCAAGTTAAGGGAACTCCTCAGTGAACTTCGGTTAACTTCTATTTACATGGATTTCTGTTACTGATTCTATTGGGAAGGGATACGGTCATTATAACTACCACGTTATTAATTCTATAGAGAAAATTTGATGGCTTTCCTATAAATTAACAATCCGTATAATTAAAAAATAAATACACCTACGATTAACATTTGAAAAGTACGTGTAACTCGTTTCTTGAACGACAACATAAACACCAAATATTATTAAAAAAGTTTACCTACCAGTTCTTTTTTTTTGTTTTGGCACCGTATAAACATTTGCCAGCGTCATTGCGAGTACTTGTTATAGAAGATATCACTACATATTATAATACAAAGTCCTCTGCCACGTCTCTCTGTCTGTTCGCGATAAACTCAAATACTACTAAACGGGTTTTCATGCGCTTTTCAATAGAATTTAAAGTGATTCATGATGAAGGTATACAATTTAACAACGTTTTTTTTTTTTAAATCAGGGCAGGATAACGTCCGTAGGGTTCGCTAGTTCTAAATAAGTTAATTCTATTGTCACATATTGTAGCAAAGAATTTGTGATATGGTCTTGATTTTTATTAGGATGGAATGTAACCCCTCTGTTGACTTTAAGACCCAGATTTCAAAATTGTGGCTCACAATTTTAAATATACGGCGATTTTTTAACAATTATGAGTTTACTGTACGTAATTTGTTATTTGTATAATTTTTTTTTTTTTTTTAACATTATTTTTGGCAATCAATCTTTCCGATTATTACTGCCATTCTCACGTAGTCAATAATATCACAAACTTCGTGTGATCATTCCAATATTAAGCATCGTGTGAAACCATATTCTAACAAGATGGTGGATCCCTTGCTAGAACCTTCCAGGGAGTTTTTGTGG
Source organism: Antheraea mylitta (assembly GCA_014332785.1). Taxonomy (NCBI): domain Eukaryota; kingdom Metazoa; phylum Arthropoda; class Insecta; order Lepidoptera; family Saturniidae; genus Antheraea; species Antheraea mylitta. The sequence continues at coordinate 1,614,555 of JACEII010000026.1, read as the reverse complement.
CATCTCAGAATTTCATGCTCCGTGTTATTATTTTCCATTCACTTCACTTATGAATAATAAACTAACTATATTACGTAAAACACCACCAAATTTACAAAATATAGAGTCCAATAACACAAGATTATGAATAAAATACAAAATCCACTACATGACAGACTAAGATCCCGCCAAAAAAACGTTTGTATAATTTTTAAAAGTTTGTAATAAATACGGTTTTTTTTTTTTTTTGTTTGCTATCAACAGTCCAGTGACCAGTGCATCATAAGGAGTACACTCGTTTGTATCTAACTTAAACCTGTATAGTTTTGGATAGTCCAAGAGCTAAATAAAGTTTATTCATTATTAAAAAATAATATATTAGATAAATAAAATCCAGTGTCATGATGTATGTCCACGATGAGCTCCGAAACTATTCAACCGACCTTCATGAGAGTTGTATAATTTGTCCCAACTTGAGAGATAGGATAATTTATATTTCGTTTAATGGCCTAAATATATTTTTATAACAAAGGAAATTATTGTCAATGTTACTTATTCTTATTAATTGTAAGTTTCATTAGTTTCGAACAGATGGCGCTTTAAATTAATTTGTTGACAGAAAACTTTAGAATCGATTGTTATATAAATCTCATAGATGGCACCACGTATTATTTTTAAAAATAATTTATCATCATTTTAATTCAACACGTAATAAAGTAAATTTTCAAAAAAAAGTATTAACCGACTTCAATATTGATCAGAGGCATAAAAATAAGGCACTAAAAACCGGAAAATAAATAGTTTATCAAATTAACCAAATTTAATGAAACATATGAATATGTGTGCTACCTAGAGATGTATTGGAAGTCGGTGCCAACCGAAAATCATATCATCTACATCTAGGTACAAAGGCACCGACTTCCAATGCATCTCTTGGTAGCACACATATTCATATGTTTCATTAAATTTGGTTAATTTGATAAACTATTTATTTTCCGGTTTTTAGTGCCTTATTTTTATGCCTCTGATCAATATTGAAGTCGATTAATACTTTTTTTTGAAAATTTACTTTATTTTTCCATTTTTAGTGTACATATTTTTTTTTTCTAAAACATGCGGGTCACCTGATGGTAAGTGATCACCGTCGCCCATGGATACCTGCAACACGAGAGGAATCACAGATGCGTTGCCGGCCCTTAAGAAAGGAGTAGGCTTGTTTCTTGAAAGTTGTGTTACTTTGTCACGGATCCCATAATCAGAACCTAACCAAACTCTCATCAAACTACCCTTGAAGAACATTCTTTACAATAAAAAAGGAATCATCGAAATCGGTTGGCATGATATTAAGTTATTCGTCTATTTGTCGTATACACACCAAATGCAAATTTAACACTTATACGGTTTTGCACTGGACGCCGTTGACAGAACTGGACCAAAAAAAATGGGACCACACGGGAAGCACTAGCTTTCAAATAAAAAAAGAATCATCAAAATCGGTTCAGCCAGTCCAAAGTTATGAGGTAACAAACATAAAAAAAAAAAACATACAGACGAATTGATAACCTCCTCCTTTTTTTGAAGTCGGTTAAAAACTAAGCCACAGCAACACGTAACCGGATCCGCTAGTATGATTCATATAATGTCAGTGTCCTAATGTTATAGGTAGCCTTATATCAAAGAATGTACTACGTAGTAATTGTTACATTATTATTTTATTCTTAGTGTGACGGCACACCACCGTTTTATCGCTAACACGTGATGCAAAATTAATAGTTATCACAATTGAACGTGATATTTTGCCAAATAACCTCGAATTATCCACATGTCTATTTCTCTTCAAATCTCACACGAGAAAATAAATACGACAATTCTTGGAGACATCGTATTGCAGGTCTTTTAATTTTATTAGACTTTCTGGCTTTTTTATAGTTTCAGGCGAATTATCTTTGTACATTTTACAATGTCACCCCATTTATTAATTATTATTAAAAGTTAATACATTACAAAGGTTTTTTATTCCTATAATTATCATCGGAAAGCTATTGAATTATGCACAACTGCCTTCAAATACCTTAAGTTCATACATAGTACTAAAACTATTTGCTTAGTAGGTACATCTGCGATAATCGCCAAATAATGCTAATTTAATAACAATTTATTTATTTGTAAAGGATTGATAACAATAACTTTATTTATTTGTAAAGGATTGATAACAATAACACAATCAAATAATATGGTTACTTGAATTTCCTTGCGGTTTCACTCGCGTTGTGTATATTTTTACTGTACGCTTCTGGAATAGTACTTTTTTTGCGAGAAAGGCAATGATATTATATCTAAAAAGCTATAGATACGTTACCTACATCATATTTTCACAAGATAAATGGGACGAAAACGCACACATACGTAAAGTAATATTGTAACGCCATTCTGTCTTATATAAAATGTGCAAGTAAGATGGCATATTCTTAATATCTGTGGTGAATAATAAATAGTTATACGTTGCTTAGATACGGACGTATCGACGGGGCAGCAGTCAAAATAAGCTAACTATCTAAGTTTTAACAAGGTCCTGTTGAAGCGCTTACGATGTATTTACAGCATTTTAGTTATAATAACTTTAGTGAAAGGTACACTATATTCTTTTCTGAAGCCCATTCGTTTGTAATCGGCAAAGTGCTTTAAGCGTTAGCCTTAGTAGTCCGGTGAAGCAGTAAAGGCCTTGCAAGGCCATTAGCGTAGTCAGTTCGAAAAAAAAGCCATTCGTTTATAACGTGTGTGCAAAATTGAATGACGTTCTGTTGAGTAATTAAGATATGTGTGTATCAAACAAATAATTTGATTTTCGTATTAATAATATTGTTACACCATTACACTATACGGAAACAGC
>JACEII010000026.1:1550672-1611676 GCA_014332785.1 Antheraea mylitta | reverse complement strand
CTCTCACAGAAAGCCGACGTGAAATAACAGTGCTTACATTGTTGTGTTACGTTCGGTCAGTGAGAGAGCCGGAGGCCCACCTCCCTTCCTCTTTCCTTCTGTCCCTTTCCTTCCCTTCTCCCTTCTTCCATATACAGGCTGGCAACGCACTTGCGACGTCCCTGATGTCGCTAGTGTCTATGGACGGTGGTGATCACTTAACATCACGTGACCCACCAGTTCGTTTGCCTCCTTTGATATAAAAAAAAAGTAACTAAGTATGGTCCTCAGACCTTGGGTTCTTTAGAACCAAAACAATAAGTTAATTGTAATCGTTTAAAATTAAAAAAATTTATATTATGAGTGCATTTTTTTACATCTCGTGGACGCACACAACATAATTATAGTAGCAAAGAAAAGGATTGACAATCTATGGTAATATAAGAAATGTTTGTAGGTCTCATTGTATCTAATTTATACCTATTTAAGGATTCCCGAATGTTAGGTCACATGTTCGCCTGTTTTGATCATACGGCGTACAACTTCGATATTGTCATTATTCACAGTGATACATGGACGATTATTACGGAATTCTTCACTTAGGTTAAACCGATTTCGTTGGATTATTATGAATCTGCTATAAACAGTCGACTTATATTGTCCTTAGTTCCCAAAAGCAGTTTGAAGGCGAGCGGCACACTGTTAAGGTATCTAACTACACTTAAATCAAACTATGAGAATTTTCACTAATTAATCTATGGTAACATAGACTCGCAATATTCAAAATGGCGCCAAAATATAAAAATAAGTGATAAATAGATGAAACTAACTACATTTAAAAGACAGGGAGTTCCATTTTAAAATGTCGTAATTTTAGTGTTTAATTGCTTGTGGCTACTTCCAGATATATTAATACGTCCTATCTATACATATATTAAACGACTTCTCTCCTTACCTAATTTAGGTATTAATATATGTTCATTTAATATAAAGAAGGCTGCATCATATATTTTTATATTCTGAAATACATGTAACAAAGGAGAAAACAATGGAAATAAACAGAACGTGACGAATTAAACATGAAATTTTAATCGAAATGGATATTCATTGAAGTACACAATAACAAAAGACATTGTCAGTTCAAGACAAAGGTGGATTCAGGATACTTAAATAGCAACTGCGAGAAATGTAGTTGTTAGATTACATTGTTATTTGAGATCGTTTGATTTGTATTTAACGAAACAATCTACTTTTTCAAAGTATAAATTACAACTTCTAGACCCTATCATAATTAGTAAAGTATTGTATTGATTATATCTCATCAATAGTAATATTATTAAACCCAAGAGATTATTTATTGTTTGTGCGAATCCCACACCAATGTAGCTGTGATAGTTTTTGTAATTTAAATAAAAATACTCAAGGTTGTTGGGGAAGTTAATACTTTAATCCAGATCATATGTCATACCACGTGGTATGGATTTTGACTTGCTAAAAAAACTCCCTGGAAAGTTCTAGAAAGACGGCCACCATTTTGTTAGTTCATTGAAATGATCACAAGAAACTTGCAACATCATAACCTACTTGAAATTAGCAGTAATAATCTATTAAAAGATTGGTTGCCAGAAATAGAATATAGGAAAAATAGTGTGTCTTTACATAGGAATGCTAATTAAGTATTTCGAAAGTATATAATTTATAACAGCAACAATAATAAAAATTGGTCTATTGGTTTGAAGTGGGTTAAAAATAATATTCTTAAAAAACAACAAAGGACATCTGAAATTGTAACCAAAAACAGACATGCGCATCTGAACAAAGTACGTATCATCTCCATACGAGAATAACTATGGAATGCCGGATGTTGCAGTGGCGCGGACCGTCACCGCCGGCCCGTCGCAAACTGAAGCATCTCACGTAGCTACAACCGTCAGTCGTAACAGCCTACAGGTGGCCGGTCCAGAATCTTTTAGATTTAGATCCAGTACGCGTTTGGAGTACGCACCGCGCGTACACATACACCGAATCCCCGATTAAATCCAACATCGAAACTGAACACGATCGTTTACATCAACACATGAATATTTTGCCCAGTGAATATAATTTTTAATGAATTCTTCGTGAACGTTGAAGAGTGTGAGACGAGTAATAATATTGTTTAAAACTTTATATTTGATTCAGTAAATATGAAAGTCTTGAGAGTTGACGATAAAGTGTCCAGTGTTGGTAGCGAGAATGAACCGACTGTTGTGGTCGATACACAAAAGGAGACAAAGGAAGAATTAAACAGGTATTCAGTCTATTAAATTAAACATGTAGGTACTCCTTTTCTCTTCATTAAATATGTATTTATTATCAAAGTTGTTGTATAAGGAACACTTTAGGTTTTGCATAAAAATGTTTGGATAGGGAGCTTAAAAAAATAAATCTAAATTCATTGCATGCTGTTTAGTTTCTTACAGCATTCGAAACAAAAGTTTCCAATAAGATTATCTCTAGCGATGTAGTGACATACAATAATAAAAAACATTACGGCAACATTTTTTTAGTACCTTCAGAGTAGTCGTTTTGTTCAGGTAAGGTCCAAAAGTATAGGCTAATTTGTAATATAATTTATTTAATTTAAAGTATATTTAAACATTTTGTTACCCTAGACATTAGACATTTATTTTACGGGGTTTCAAAGCTTGTAACGAGCTACTTTTTACAATGTTGTTAAAAAAACTGAAAATTTTACTGTCGCGCAAGAATTAATCTGTGATGTAATTGGTCCATTTAAAATAGTACAAAACAACAAATTATAATGAAGACTGTAAACAATCCTACAGAATAACATTTAATTTTATTTATTTATAATACTTGAAGACAATTACACTTTATCGTGTCTTGTTAGTAGCCCATATTTAGTTTATAACAAATTATTTATGGCTACAAATGACTTTTTAGATGTCAAGTAGCAAATAACCAAAGGACCATATCTCAGATCTTCCAGAACAGAAAGCTAATATGTTAGATTAGCGAGTTCCCTAGGTCAGACTTTGTTGGCATAATGCCAGAATGACACAACCGAATGGTATGCAATGTTTACGTGTTCAGCGAGTCAGGTTGTTGTCGTGATTCGGTCCGGAATGCGACGCTCAATAACGTATTCTTCTTTTATCTTCTGTTTACGATCGTTCCACTTTGTTATCCTTCCCATAAAATTTACATTCATAGTACTTAAAAGTTGTATTATGAAATGGTTTGTATACATTGCGTCTGAAGTTTTATTTGAATTTTGATTGAGTGTCTTCTAAAATTGTTACAGGGAATTTTTTTTGGGATTAATTTCTAAACACTGATATAACTTAGATAAACTTTCATTAAAATTAGTTTGAGGTAGCATCAAATTTATGATTATGAGATCAAAAACGTCTTTAAAGACATACATTGTTTTCTACAGAGGCTGTCCTCTTGGTGTGTCACGCGTGACGGCGTCAGTCTACATATGCGGTGCGCATGCTCTCCAAGGCGCAGTTAATATTCTGCGTCCTGGCCTCATTGTCAGTGCAGCACCGGAACTTCCACCTCCTCCAGAAGACTATGTTCCAAGGCATTTCGTGCCTCTATTGGACACACCAAATTCCGACATGCATCCATTTATGGAAATGACAGCGGACCTAATCAATGAAGTAGGTTTTATTTCCTACATCTTAATTATAGGTATATTTGCTCTTTGTAATATAAAAAATAAAATTGAGATCGAATAGAATAAGGGTTAAATATTATAGAACATCTTATAGATACTTAATAATGCTATTTAACTATATTATTTAGTATATCATTTAAAATTGTAACATCATTTAATTTTCTGATTTGTTGAACTTTGTAACCACAAGACGCAAGCTACAACTGACTCCTAAATGTTCATAAAGATAGCTTTGGTAGCTACCCACTTGAAATCTATGTGGCTTATACAAAATCATAATATAGTCATGTTAAATAATTACAATAAAGAAGTATATGACCTATATTTCCGTTTTGTTGTAACGCAGGTGGTCACCAACGGTGAAGTCGTTCTGGTACATTGTGTTGCTGGTGTATCTAGATCTGTCACGTTGTGCCTAGCGTACTTAGTGAAGTGGCACAAGATGACCCTCAGAGATGCTTACCATCATATGAAGCTAAGACGGTGAGTAATAAACCGACTCGTGTTATAAAACTCATGTATTGTTAAAGTAAATCTTATGATATAATATTTTTTCAATTTTTAGTTTCTAAGAATAAATGATGTTAATTAGACTGAGATTGGTTTCTATATTGATTATTATTACTTTATAGCTGTTAGCTCTTGACCGCTCCACTTGGTATTATATCACGTTGTGGCCTAACATGGTAAAATGTTTATTAATTGTAAATAAATCTAGAAGAATATTGGATTTTTTGTGCATGTGTTGGATTACACCTATAGAAAACTACTTGGCCACAGATTTACAATTAAATATACAAACGTATTGTAGAAAACTAAACACTGTGATGAAATTTATCATTTGGTGGTAGAGCTTTTTCTATATCCGGCTAAAGTTAAAAATTTTCTATAGGCATCTCTCACTTCCTGGCTATTAGTCCGATGTGACAGTGGGGTCAGCCTTCCTTACTTTTCTTCTCCTCTTTACTCTGTCCATGACATCACATTTAGAAACTTTGTACTCCTTCATATCTTTCAGCACTTCCAATTTGTTTTGGGCTTGCCTCTGGATCTTTGACCCGGAAGGGACAATTGTAGTGCCAAGTTTTGCAAAATGGTAAATTTACTATAGGTGTGTTCCGACGATTTCAACTGAAAGCTAGTCTTCTCAAGATGTACCTTGTTAAACATCTTCGGCTACATCGTCATTTAATATCCGATGAGATTAAAAAAAATGATATGAACACTAGTGGATTTTTCAATGCTTTATCTAAATTAGATATACTATAATTTCACAGATCTTTAATACCTTTTTTCATTTTAGACCACAAATCCGACCGAATACTGGTTTCTTCAAGCAGTTGATAAAATTCGAAGAAAGGCTGTTCGGAGAGGCTTCCGTCAAGATGGTATATTGTGAAGCGATTGACAAAGAGATACCGGACGTTTACGAACCAGACTACAGTGGAATGACATGGTTCAGACAGCGTTACGGTCCCATTGAGAAGTGTTGAGAATTTATAAGAAATGAATGAAAAGGACAGCTGGTTTCCGATTTGAGCGATGTATGAAAGAGATGAGTGTATATAAATAAGACTGAAAGAGTGAATGATAATAAATGGAATGACAGGAGAAGTATGAATTACGTAATCGTTTCTTTTGTGCAACGATATTTGAAGAAGCTACTCGTTTTGTTTGTAATGCAATTTTGTATTATAAATTAACTGTATCGTTCTATCATGTATGGTGTTTGATTGTAAATTGGCAAATGGATAGAGTAAGTAAATCAATCATGATAGTTTCATTTATTCATATGATAAAGATAAGAAGATGAACTGATGTTCTACACCAAATATTGCTAATATATTTAATTATAATGGATTTTATAAATTAGTTAAGTTAATATTAAATTGTGATATGATAAATTAACTTATTATAACGTGGAATCTTATTTGATTAATCGTGTATTAATAATGTTTTAACGCATAATCTATATCTAAAATAATGGGACCAAAAATAAATAAATGATTTTTGAAATTTATTTTCTCTTTATTTTTAATTAACTTTTGCTATTGTGTTTTTTTCTATTGGATGAAATTACCGTATGTCCTTCTGTACTTCTCACATCGCGTATGCAAAATAAACGAAATCATTTTCGCATTTCAAATATTAGAGTTCATCATTGGTAAAATCAATATTTTTCGTCAACGTCCGTAATTATTTTACAGGTTTGTCTCATGGATATTATAGTATCTATTAAAGATGTGTAAATATCAAAATACTTAAATCAATCTGCCTGAAACACCTGCTAGAATTTTATTACCTGCCATTTATAGGATTATATTTTTCATAATTAGTTTATAGTACTTGTGTATATAATTATGATAGCTTTTATTTCATTTTTTGCCATTCTCATCCCACGTTTTATTTAATACAATATCCAAAGTACACTGATTGATTTACAATAGTACCTGGCGTACTTTAAAAAGCCGATAATAACTTCAAATGATAAAACAATTAGTGACACCCACTCGATACATGTGAATGATAATACTTTTAAGTACCTATAATCGTTAAAATATCATTATTTTCACTGTAACGTGAAAATTACCTATATTCCTTTAACCACAAAGAGATAGTGTTGATATATAATAATAAATACCTTACAGTAATCGTGGCTTTAAGGAAAACTTTATCTAGTAATTAATATTTTTTGTAGGTAAACAACTTTTATACATTATTTTATTTTATTATTAAGGATTTTTACTTCAATATAAAAAAATGGAATCCTTAACAATTTATTGTCTGTCTGAACGTGTGTCAAAATCTATGTTCCCATTAGTTGGTCGACGTAATAACCACCTTCGACTATACGTATAATAAGCACGTGAATCTAAATTATCTATACTTTTTTGATTTTTGTAAAAAAAAAGTGCAGGTGTCCAGGAATAAGTAATAAAATACATTTCAATTATTTATAGAAATGTCTGTCTGTCTATTTCTTTGGACACGTATCACTGCTTAAGTACTTCATTCACGACAAAAGAGAAAATCATAAAGTATATTCTCGAGTAACATTTAGTCTTTGTCTAATTAAAATCGGTCCACTCTATCAAAAGTTATTGTGATTTTAATGACGACGCGACTTAAGTACGAGAGAAAAGTAGATAAGAAATTAGACACGCGGACGAAATCGCGGACACAGCTAGTAATAAATAAATTAAAAAATAATGATTTTATAATATTCTTCTTAATTTATAGTCCAACATTTTCGTGCGCAACTGTACTACGGGGCGCTAGACGTTGGCGGGGACGAGGTACTAAAGGTATTAACGGGGGCGGGGGATGTAGAGGGGAAGGGAAACGACGTGCTATCTCACCTCCCCCTACTTCTGTCGCTGCTCAGGACGGTCGCGCACGAACTTGTTCACCTTTAATATCATAACTGTCATATCTTTGCCCTTAATTCATATTGTCTGAGTAGTCCCAAAATAAATGTTTCTTACTGAAAAACGAATTGTTGCGATAGTCCCACATCTAAAATGTTGGAGAAAATAAGGAAAACATATAAAATATAGTAAGTAACCATCAGAGCATGAGTTCTCGTTGCTTGCTCAATTATTTTATTAACATTTTCACAAATAATTACTTAAAATCTTTGACACGTTGTTTTGGAAGTGAAAACTTCTTTCGGAACATTGCCCAGTTAACGTGTGTTAACCGTCACGCTGGCATACATCGTTCCAACAATTATTTTTTTATTATTAGGTATTATACTACTATTATTTATGTTTTATTTGTGATCAGTGTAGTATTTCTTGTGTATATTGTGTAATACTTATTACTTTTCTCAATGATTGTCTCTTCCAATGGATGGTAATAATCATACAACTATTTAAAAAAAACTTATAACAGTTATAATTCATATAATTCATGTTATCGAAAACTAATTGGTGAAAGGCAAAAGAGTTATTATTATTGTCATATCATGCGGAAAATACGTGTTATCTAATTGCAGCGAAATGTAGTAATGAGTAATGTTCATTGAACGATGTTGTTGGCCTCGTGGCATTGAGTGTCAGAACAGAAATAACAGACATGGGGCGCGAGGGGCAGGCGAGGGCAGAGAGGGCGCAGATAATCCGTCATGAGACTACGCTTCCGTGTACTGATGTAACTTTCTGACGGATTTATTAATGACTAACAACTGCCTCCAGCTTTGCATGCATTTTTGTATGATGTAATTATTTTCTATTCGTTATTTTATTGTATACTATTTAAATAGGAGTTTATTTATCTATACTAATATTATAAAAAGGTAAAATTTGTGAGTTTGTGACGTCGTGACGTTGTAGGGGGTAATCTCAGAAACTACTGGTCCGATTTGAAAAAATCTTTCAATGTTATATAGCTCATTTATCGAAAATGGTTATATATATATGGATATATATATATCATCATGTTAAGACCAATGGGAGCGGAGCATCAATAAAAAATGTTTAAAAATCGTTTATTTTTCTCTTGAGAGCTTCCGCTGCGTGTTAGCGTTAGCCTAAAGTAACTATTCCACGCGAACGAAGTCGCGGGCATAGGCTAGTTATTTCTAAAACGATTAAGTATTGGATATTTTTAATGATATATTTACGATTTAGATCTTGGAATGAGCTTCCTGCTTAGGGTTTTTCCTGGGGAAATTTCTCAAGGGGAAAGTGAATAGAATATTGAAGGTTTGGCAAACTGCATTTAACACCTTTGTTGTTACAAGAGTCCGTAGGTTGCGGTGAGTCCTTACCAACAGGCGACCCGCATGCTTATTTGCAACCATAGTAGTATAAATAAAATTACTTTCAGTGTAGCAAATCTCATGAAAATCAGTTCTTAATAACAATGTTTATATAGCATTATTGACAACCCTTATTCTTTATCAAAATCCATTTAAATATTCATCTTCATAACTAACAATTCCGCAATGACGTTTAATTCTTGATATCAAAATTTGGTATATTTCCACTACACTATTTGGTTTAAACTGTTCACTACTATAGTATCCTAAAAATACAAACATATAAGATATATCTCCAAAGTTCTTGAAAAGATTTCGATGAGACTTTTCCTGTTAGAAAATTTTTCAAAGTAATTATTAGCCTATTTTCTGTAACTTCTTCTTCTCTTAAAGTATTTTTAAAATTGTTATGGAAGTTATGTAGCGCAAAATTCAAATTTTTATCCTCATTCCTGACAATATCTATTACCTGCCTGTGTCAATGAAAGCGCTATTATATTGAATGTTTTCTTATACCATCAAGTTCACTAACTTAATTAAGACTTATTAATGGACCTACTCAAATCTTGTAAAGAATTAGAGTTTATATCAGGCCATAAACTATGTGGCAATTGTCTAATCCAGTGAAGCTGTTAAAACCATGATGGGGTAATAGCGTAGTCAGTTAAAAAAAAATGTGCCAATTTTATTTTATAGTTTTACATCAAATATACTTTTAATCCACCTAAAGTTATTTTTTTATATCATAGGAGGCAAACGAACAGGTGGCTCACTTGATGTTAAGTGATCACCACTGTCCATAGACACTTGCAACATCAGAGGAGTCGCAAATGCGTTGCCAACCTGTGTTGGTAGGGAAAGGTGACGGAGAAGGTGGAAGGAGAGAAGGGAAACGGGGGAGGTGGTCCTCCGGCGCTCTCACTGACCGAACGAAACACAACAATGCAAGCACTGATACTTCCACTTTTCTGTGAGAAGGTGGTACTACCCCGGGGATGAGCTGATCCATTCATGCTTAAAACCAGCTATAGCTTCAGCGTGGCTCTCCCACTCTTTAATTATTATTGCAACTTACTACAATTTAGGCCTGTTCTAATTTGGATTCTTAGATGGGTCCCGACTGCCAACATTAGGGCCAAGTTGGAATGTCACGTGTATTAATACATCTTGGCAAACATACCTTTTGGATCGGAACCTAGCAGCGTGGGCATTGTTAATTTGCGGCAGAAAAGGGACCTTGCACATGTTTTATTAGTCTTTGATGAAAATGTGGAATTGATTATTATAAGATTGAAGTAGACAATGATTGTGTTATGAATAAAATGACTATACTATCCGCAGTGCTATTATATCTATTCTTTCCTAAGTAATAGTAGATTGCCAGTGAGATTATGTATCAGCAATACATTTAAAATCATCTTATTGTCAACCCTCTTATGGGGTTGAATAACCAAAACTCTTCCCTTAATGCTTAAGAAAATGCATTTTTTACGTTCTTAGGATTCATTGGTTTAAGTTGTCCGTTTTCTGTTACTCAAGCCTTAAGATTTTTTTTTATCATAGGAGACAAACGAAAAGGTGGGTTACCCTATGTTACCGAACGAAACGCAACAATGCAAGCACTGTTACTTCACGTCGGTGTTTCTGTGGGTCAGGTGCACTGTTTCCGTTTTAGCGACTTTGTCGCTAGATCTAGCGAATTTTGGACATGTTTAACGACTTTTTTTTAATCGATCAAGCGACTTAAAAAAAATAGCTACTTCTAGCGACTAATTGAATATTGAAAATTTGGTACTAATTTAATTGTAATCACTTGTATCAATATAATTGCTGATGCTGTTTTTGGAATTTCCCTACCAGAATGACGTTCGATTTCGGGGTCGACCAGAATGAAAACAGCAAGATGAGTTATAACGTGTCTAAGTTGTTATAACTAATCCAACGAAAGCCTTTTGTTCGTTTTATCATAGTGCCATATTCGCAATATATTATGAAACATTTAGCGACTTCTGGCGGGTTTTTTAATTATGTATTTTTCAAAATCTGGCGACTTTTGGGATGACGTATGGAGACTTTTTTATTTCTTAAACGGCAACATTGGTCGGGTGGTACTACCCCGGGCGTGCCGACCCATTTATGCTGAAATCAGTTATAGCTTTGGCGTGGCTCTACCACCTAGAAAATGATTTAGATATCTAACAGTCCTAAGCGACAGCGACCAAATTTATAAAATAAGTATTAAGTAAAAAGTAAACATTTTAATTTATTTTTAAATCCTCGTGTACTAGGCTGGTGAAATAATCGTAATTAGCTAGTGATTTGGCTTGTGTTCAGGTCCCCCACCTGGATTAGTGAACACGGCTAGTCATCTGGCCGTCTCATGTACCAAGTTCATTGCTACCGCTAATTACCTTACGTACGTGTGTGTGGTCTGTACGTCAATAGAAAAAAATCTTGGACGGTTTACCAATGTTTTTCGCAATTTGCGAGAAATAGTTTTTTTTAACTGTTTCAAAAATATACTTAAGACAAACAATTAGGAGACTTGTTTTTCTCTAGGTTTCTTTGTTATTTTTGTCTTGTGTTTAATTTTGAGAATAAAAAAAATGTTAAGGAAAAACACTCATACTGTTTTATAACGTATTGGTATATAATATTGTTAAATTTATTTGTTCGAATTTATTGTCATGATTTCTCGATTGCAGGAATCTTTCTAGAATTAGTTTTAGTGCTTAGATATTTATAAATGCCTATGTAAGGGAGTAAATTGAATAAAATAATTTAATTTATTATGGATTCATTTAAATTATCGTATTTTGTCGCTAATTTCTATTAGTAAATCAAGGAAAAATGAATAATATATTGATTAGATTAGCAAAAAAGTTTTGCTTAATTATATTACTGCCTTTCTCAAAGGCTGGCAACGCAACTGTGATTCTTCTCGTTTCGCAGGTGTCCATGGACGGCGGTGATCACTTGCGATCGGGTGGCTCGCATTCGGGTGAAGCTGTTTTAACCTTGCTAGGGCAATAGCGTAGTCATTTCGAAGGAAAAAAATGTTTGCCGCCAATGGTAAAAAAAAAAAATCTGAAAATAAGTATTTCATTCGTCTTAATGTTACTGAAATTTAGGTAATGTTTGAAAAGTAAGTGTGGAAATAACATTTTGCATATTGAAAGTTGTTGACATGAATCTGTAAGGAATAATAAGGATAAAAGAATGGAATAAATTTTCCACATATTCAAGATTCAAGGCCGGAATAAATGTTACTATTTAACTAGGCTTAATGAGATTTAGGTTAGAAAATGCTTTTACCGGGTTTTTATAAATTTGCATCTTTTGGTCTCTGTACGTGATAAATTTTGAAATTGAAATAATTCCTTTATACGTTAGAGACATACAATTTTAAACGTAGGTCAATATTAGATAACTATGTAAGAAATATCCGGCATAAGAGTGTTTTCTCCTAATTATGATATTACGGAATCCCTAAGGATATTTGCACGTAACAAGATTTTTATTTTTGTCTGTGCGAAGCATAGGAGATGTTGGTCGGCAAATCTTTGGTGTTGTAACGATAAATGCCGGCGTCCCACAAAGTTCTGTGCTATGCCCCACACTATTCATTCCGCATATCAAGCATTTATTGTATATCTCTAATAGTTATTGCCATGCGGATAACAACACAAATAATGCCTTACACTTAACTCGTGTATATATATACCAAGTGTTATATATACCAAGTATTTGTTCTTAGAACTGAAAAAAATAAAGTGAAAGCAGAAGAAAAATTTCATAAATAAAAAACTGAAATAAAAACATTTTAATTCGTTTTTAAACATGGTGTATTAAAAGAATTTCAATTATGGTAAAGGAGTCTTTATGCTGGTTTAATTTGTTTTTTATATCATACGAGGCAAGCGAACAGATACCCTCATCTGATGTTAAGCGATCACCACCGTCTATAGACATTTGCACACCGGAGGAGTCGCAAGTTCGTTGCCAGCCTATGTTGGGGGGGAGAGGAAGGGAACAAGAATTGGGAAGGCGAGTGTAGATGGGTCACCGGTACTCTCGCTGACCGAACGAAACGCAACAATGCAAGCACTGTTACTTCACGCCGGTTTTCTGTGAGAGGGTGCTACTACACCGAGTGAGCCGCCCGTTCTTGGTGAAACCAGTAATAACTTCAGCTTGGCTATACCACCCAAAAAACCTACAAATTAAGAACTAAAATTAAAAGCAGAGAATATGTGCCGATGATGCAGTCTATATTTATAGCAAATTGTTGACAAAAGGTACCTGGTTTTGCCAGTATCACTATGACATTGCGCAAAACTAAAGTGACAATTGGATTATTACCAACACGTTAATTTGGCCTTGTGCATGTATCACATTTATGTTTTGGAATCAACTGCCAAAATATTAGGCGTAATATTATTAGAATTTATTGTGTTATAAGTGCAAGATCAGTCGGAGTGTAAAATAATGTAGCTTTATTATTTCGTGTATTTCCGTAATTTCGAAGTATAAAAATTTTCTTTTACTATGACATAACAGTTTTTACTGCTTCTAACGTATACAGTACAGTATTATAGAATACTTAAATGAATACCGTTTTTTTTTATTTTTTTACTTTATTTTTGGCAATTAATCTTTCAGATTATTACTGCTATTGTCACGTAGTCAATAATATTACAAGCGTCGTACAATCATCTCAATATTAAACGTCGTGTGAATCAATATTCTAATAAGACAGTGGATCCCTTGTTAGAACCTTCCACACAGTTTTTGTGGCATCTCAGAATTTCATGCTCCGTGGTATTATTTTCCATTCACTTCACTTATGCACAATATATTACGTAAAACACCACCAAATATACAAAATATAGAGTCAAATAACACAAGATTATGAATAAAATATAAAATCATGATAGACTAAAATCCCGCCAAAAACTCGCTGAATACCATTTATTTGCTTCAGATTATGTGGTAATGTCCGTGTCATTATAATTGTTCTTTGTGTATGTCTAGAAATTAACTGAATTGGTAGGACTGTATAACCAACGGGGTCATATTACTAAGCAATTGGAAAAACATGGCTGAGTGACTTTTGAATCTTGTTGGTTTATCACATTTCGGGATCAGCTAGGATCACTTAATAGATAAAAAAAAACATTCTAGCGATATGGCGATGACTGAAGATGAATTTCCTATTTGTCGTAGAACACTGTCTCTCGGTATAACGTCAGGCACAGTGACGTCGCTTTGACTTGCTATGACAGTAAAAAAAGGTCGAGAATGTGATACTGCCGACAAAAGTGAAAACTGAAAACAATATAATGACTGTGTTCTGTTTTGAATGCATAAATTAATTATAGGCTGAATTACTTAAATTTCATAATTTGTATATTAATATTATTAACATTAGTCTGGTTATCACATCTATAGACACTTGAGCAATATATATGTATTTATACAGTTTATTAATTCATTAAACATATGATAGGTTGCACAAGCTCAATTAAAATATCAATTTTTTTTTTTTCGAAATGACTACTCTATTGACCCAGCAAGGTTTTAACAGCTTCACCGGACTACTTTAAAATATCAATATTACATGTACACAGGCCGCTACACAATATATTGTTAGTCTGACGCAAGCGCAATACGTCATGAACATGTCGAGGTCATCGGTGACACGAACCCGTAAGTTTTTCTTTACAAAAAATCGCTTAACGTGGCTGAAGAAATCTCCTGTTTAACAATCAGAATGTTAATTACGTATTATGCTCATAAAATATATGTGTTTTGTATATAATCAGTGTACTATATCAAATGTGTATATTTATTTTATTGAAATACTGCTATTTTATATTTACTTATCAATATTGATAAGTCTGTATGAATTTTAATGTGCATGTATTTATTTATAAGTATTCACTTCTATGTAGTGGTCATAAGACGTCTCATTTTTTTAATTTATTTGCATTTATTATGGATGCACGAATCAAAATGTAAAAGAGCGAGTCATGTTGTTTATTTAAAAAATGTTATAAAAGTGAATTTTATTTCAGTGTGTACGACAATATTGTAAATGTTCTCGATTTAGAATTAAGTACAGCGTTTACAAAGGTCACAACAATATTTATAGTGGAATAGAAATAGTCCGGAATGATAGAGAGGGTGGTGGAACGAAGGTCGTTCGCATGAGTAAATAGGTAGATAATAAAAAGTCGATAAATGTCCATTTAACATATTCTATGATATATTTTAAAAGTACACGTAACTAATTGTAGGAAATACGCAGCGGGTTTTAATTTAGATGTACCAATAATTATCATTACATATTATAAAATGAGGTCCTCTGCCATGTCTGTTTGTCAGTCTGTCTTTTCGCGATAAACTAAAAAACTACTAAATGGAATTTCTTGCAGTTCTCACTAGTAGATAAATTGATTGACGAGGAAGGCTTAGGTATATAGTTTGTGGAGGTTTTTTTTTAAAGGCGGGGCAACGTCCGCCGTGCCCGTTAGTATAATAATATATAGGTTATATAACTGATTTGATGTTTATAATTCAAGTTATTTTTTGTTATGTAAATATATTATCAATAGGCGATTGCCTTTGTGTCTCTAAAAATAGTAACACTATACGTTACCTTCGTGTAAGTTCAACAGTTTGTTTAGTCTATGTTGAGAAAACTCCGAGATAATTTAGTCTGCTGAAGCTTTTGGCTTAGTTGATAGCATGTTACCACACAGCGTCGATGGACATAGGTTCGAATTCTAGCAACTAAGTCGGAACTTTTAATGAGAGAAAACAACGTGAAAAGGCCATAGCATGATGGTAAATAAAATTCTAAGTCCGTCTAACCAACTACCAATTTCAAGTTGAAAATCTGCCGCCAATTACCTATTGGTGTGTTCCGACAGTTTTTTTATATATTATAGGAGGCAACCGAACAGGTGGGTGACCTGATTTTAAGTGATCACCACCATCCATAAACACTGCCAGCCTCTTGTTGGGGTGGGAGGAGAGGAAGGGAAAGAGAAAGGGAGGTGGGTCTTCGGCGTTCTCTCTAACCGAACGAAACGTAATAGTGCCCAGCACTGTTACTTCACATGTTAGTACCCCGGAGGAGCCGACCCATTCATGCCGAAACCGGTAATAGTTTCAGCGTAACTCTACCACCTACTTACACTTGAGAGCCAGCCCCGTCTATGTTTGGCGTGTGTTGCACCTAAGACTACCTCGGCATTTAACATCATATAAGATTGAACTCAAATGCTAAAAAACCTCGTAGTCCGGTGAAGCTGTTAATACCTTGCTAGGTCAATAGCGTAGTCAGTTCGAGAAAAAAAAAGCTAAAAAACCTATAAACAAAGAATAGGATTATTTTACAAAGCAGCTCCGGTACTATGACTTTACTAAATGTACAAATAATGCTCATAAAACAGATACATCGACTTAAAAAATCAAATAACTGTCTTATATGGGATTCGAATCCATAATATTGAAACCAAATCAAAGAATACTTTATTCATTTTAAACCCTGAGAAGGTGCTTCGGAACGTCAAAGCTATCAACGGTTCAGAATTACACATAGTCACCGAGAAAAACCGGCACAGAAACTCGATCTAGTTTATCTCTTCATCTTCTTATCTATATATATAACTAGCCTCTGTCCGCGACTTCCTTCGCGTGGAATAGATACACTAACACGCAGCAGTTCTCAAAAGGAAAACACTTCCCGATTTTGAAACATTTTTCTTCTGTGCTTCGCTGCTATTTTTCTTAGCGTGATGATATATAGCCTATAACCATTCTCGATGAATGAGCTATATAACACTGAAAGAATTATTCAAATCGGACCAGTAGTCCCTGAGATTACCCCCTACAACTTCACAAACTTTACCTCTTTACAATATTAGTATAGATATAATAAGAAAGTAAACCTATGTACTTTTTCGATTGTCGTGAAAAAAAAATGTTGTATGTGTCTAGGGCTTACTATATTTCAGTCATTTTTAGAAATGTCTGTCTGTCTGTCTGTTTGTATGAACACGCATCACAGCTAGAGTAGTGGGTTCACAATAAAACCAAAAGTACCAAAATCATAAAGTGTATCCTCAAGTATAACTTAGTCTTTGTTACGCTAAAATCGGTAAATTTCATCAAAAGTTGTTGTAATTTGAACGTCGCGTCGATTTAATTACAAGAGATAAGTAGATAAGTAAATATATTCACATGATTTTATCAATAACTATTTTTTTAATAAGTCTCCACGCGGGCGAAGTCACGGCCACAGCTAGTGGTATATATTTTTACAAAAATAGTTGTATTCGTTTTTAGTGGATTCACAGAGAGGGACGTCATATCCAGAGGTCACTATTTAGAGCGGATGATAGCTGCAAGGTGATAACTTACCCACTTTAACAATATCTAATAGTTTAAAATATATTGGAATATTTTTCTATACACAAATCACAACGAACATATAAGGTCATGTTTTTTTGTTGTTTTATTAATTTTTTTACTAAAGTAGAAACGTAATATGGTACAATTAAAAGCACGATTCGTAGATATTTTCCTATCAATTTGCGTTTGCTGTAAATATAAATTTCAAACAAGTGTCTAATTTAAATTTTTAGGTCAATTATTATCATTTACTAGCTATTTTTGAATTCTTGAGCAGTGAAAACGAATGTTTTTGTTAATATATGTTAATGAATGCAGAGTTCTAACAGTACGTGTCACGACTTTTAAATTTTGCGCTAGATTAGTAATTTAACATACATTTTTGTCTGTCTCTTTGAATATAGCTTTAACGATGACTGATCCAAATTACTTTTTGTATAGACCAAGAATATGTCATTCTCCTGCGGAAAGGCTATAAAAATATTAGTTAGATTGAAAAAACATTAGAAAATAAAAAAAAGTGAGTGTGTGGATACCACACGATAAGAGAGAAAGTTTTAAATAAAAATATTAAGAGCCGAACGTGATGATTCATTTTCATTCACTATTCAATGCGCCTAATGTGGAACAACTTGACTTCAAAAAAGAGAAGAAAATTTTTAAATGAATCTTTTTAACCTTTTTTTATAACGATTTTTTTTTTCATGTGAGCAGCTATTATTATAATTTTACTTAACTATGATACTTCGGATTTTTAATTCAGATTATTATCTTTATGGTGACTTTATTAGCATCTTTTGTAGCCATTTTTATAATCTCCTCTCGCGATGCGTCCACGGCTCGATGAATGAACCTACTAATTGCGTCTTCAGTCACGTCGGATATTCCTACTATAGCATCTAAAACACCATGTGAAGATACTGGGTCTTTTGGAGACGAGAATTCATGAGATACGTCGATGGGTTTAAATTTCTCCTTATTATCTGTCATTTATATTTCAAGAAAATCTTTATCCTTGGGGAACACTATACAATTAACTCGGTGTGTTGTCTGAATACTAAAGCGGATTCCGATCTATTAATAATAAACATATAGCAACTTCATCCATTCCGTTCCGGCTGTCGTAGTCGCATACCAAACTCCAATATTTTATGCACATTCCAAACGAAATAATTTTTAGCGCACGTCTCTTTTTAGTTCAGAACATGTCCTTGTCAGCGAAAGAATTCTTTCTTATAATAGTGCAGTCTCTTGTTACGAAATTGTATTATTTTTATGTAATGTATCTAGTTTTAATTGCGACAGTATATGTCTTTTTAATAGATCATTAGGCATTATGTTGATACTAAGATTCTAGTTTTCACTAGTGGTAGCTACGCTGTAGCTATTACTGGTTTCAGCGTGAATGAGTCGGTTCGCCCGAGGTACTACTACCCGACCCACTGAAAACTGACGTGAAGTAACAGTACTTGCACTGTTGCGTTTGGTTCGGTTAGTGAGAGCGTCGGAGACTTACCTCCCACCTTCTCCCTACCCTCCCTTCTTCTTTCACCCTCTCCCGTTCCCCAGAGACACAGGCTGGCAACGCACTTGCAACTCTGGTGTTGCTGGTAGCTATAGACACTGGTGTTCACTTAATATTATACAATATAAAAAATATACTTGCCAAATCGATAAACTCTATTTCTGTATTTTATTACATTTCCATGACGTAACGCGTAAATTACCTTTTAATTGTATATATTAGATATAAATGTTTCTATAACGAAGAAGCTATAAGACTAAACGAGATATTGTATTATTAAATTATCGTATATTCTTTCTTACAAAAGCCAGTTTGAATAAGTCAAATATCGTAAAAATGTAGTAATAATAATTATCTCATATTTTCAATATATTATTAGATAAAGTATACGTGGAGTTTATATGAGTTTTAATAGATTACAGTTATTATTTTTTAGTTTTGTTTTTGGTAACCAATTTTCTAGATTATAACTGCTATTGTCGAGTAGATAATACAAGTTTCATGTGACCATTTCAATGGTCTAACAATATGGTGGCTTCCTTATTTGAATTTTTCATGTAGTTTTTGTGACATCTCAGAATGCATGTTTGGTGTTACCGAGCTATATTACGTAAACCACTACAAGTATTACAAAATATACAGTTAAATAACACGAGATTATAAATAAAATATAAAATCCACTACATGACTAAGATCCCGCCAAAAACTTTCGTGTATACGAGTATATTTTATCGAGAAGTAACAAATATGCTTCTATTTAATTCATTTTTTTAAGTGAATGAATTTAAATTCTAAATAATAAATAATTCTTAAATTTCAATAGTAAGTTGAACTTATATGAGTATTTAAAAATACATATAAATCACAACTTTTGTTTTCCCTACTAAAATCTTTAGAGGATTTGTATTCTTAGTTTGGTGTCCCAAATTAGTTTGTGTTAAAGTTAAATTGTGTGAATTAGGAAAAAAACGTTTACGTACAGGATATAATAACATAATTAAGTTGACTAAAACAATTTTAACGATAGCAGTTTGCCAAAGTGTCGACATCGCCGGTAGCAGTAACTAGTTAAATATTTTTTAAACAAACTTAAAATTAATATTTGTTTCGAAATAAACGTTTTTAGCAAAATATTTTGGCACACTCGTCATGGTATGAAAGTACCTCATATCATCAGACCGTGCAGTTATCTATCAGAATGCCAGTGTCAGCCCTAAGCATACCACCTGGCTGGCAATGAGAGACGGACAACTCTGAATTCCTCAGGTTTGCTGCCAAATGCGATAATTATATGATTTCTTTTTGCATCTCTTTATTCAAATTACGAAATATTTTATTTATTACGTTAGGATTCTAATCTATACTAATATTATAAAGAGGTAAAGTTTGCGAGTTTGTGATGTTGTAGGGGGTAATCTTAGGAATTTACTGGTCCGATGTGAAAAATTCTTTCAGTATTATATAGCTCATTTATCAAGAAAGATTATAGGCTATATATCATCACGCTAAGACCAATAGGAGCGGAGCACCATTGAAGAATGTTTTAAAAAGGTTTTTTTTCTTTTGAGAGCTTCCGCTGCGTATTAGCGTTGGATCAAAGTAACTATTCCACGCGGAAGAAGTTGCGGGCAGAGGGTAGTAAGAAATATAAAGGTTTCTAAGCTCAGTTATGATTAGTACACGACTTAATTATATCCAGCATTGATTGTACTTTAATTCTTCGAAATTGATTGCCATATAAATACCGAAGTAACCAAAATAACATTTTTTTTTATAGTAGCTTGGCAAAGTGACTGCACTATGCCTGATGGTAAGCACAGTGCAATCCAAAAACAACGGCGACTGCCGAGAGATACGTCATCCTTTGTCGGTCGCCGCTGTCATGCCGGCCTGTGTATATGCCTTTTCAAGTTACTTTCTTTGCCACGGTGATTATTGGTGACCAGAGCGCCTGATCTTTTTACAACTGTAATAGTTTATTCGTGACGTCCTAAAAGAAACAAAGTGATTTCGCCGTGGCAGTTAAAGTGTTAATTGAAAAGCGAAATCATATTAAAATTAAAAAAAAAGCAAAGTATTTATGTTGCCCTTTCGGGTAATATATTCTTGTATTTTCCCTGAACGCTCATGCACTTATATATTATTATTTATATCATATATTTTATCAAATAAATATTAATAAAAAAATACATATACATGATATTAATGTCATAAGAGATGTTTTTGTTTACCTCTTTTGCCTATTTTCTACAATACAAAAAAACTATATATATTCTTATGAAACTCTAGTAGCGTATCGGAGCTTACATGCGCTATTTCTTCTTTTTAAAAATTATACATAAATAACTTTTTTTTAAATATTATATATATTATACGAACAGACGGATCACCTGTTGTTAAGCGATCACCGCCGTGCGTAGACACTAGAAACCCCAGAGGAGTTGCAAGTTCGTTACCAGCCTGTGTTTGGGGGAATGGAGACAAAGGGAGAGGGGTTAGAGGAGAGGAAGGGGGAGAAGAGGGGAGGGGAAAAGGGTCTCCGGCGCTCTCACTGACCAAACGAAACGCAAGCATTGTTACTTCACATCGGTTTATGTGAGAGGGTGGTGCTACCCCATTCATACTGAAACCAATAATAGCTTCAGCGTTGCTCTACCACCTACAGAATATAACATAAATTAAAATATACAATATATTATATAAATAAATATAATTTGTAGAATATATTCACTACAGAACGGCTTCATCATTTGAATAATACTTTTTCTCTATATAAAAAAGTGAATCAGGCAGAAGACTGCAGATAGATCATCAAAAATATTGACAGAAATTGCAGATTGATCTTCAGTTTTTCAGTTCAGTTTTACTCTACCATGAGGTCGTGATGTATTGGGAAGAACTTCTCATATTCTTCCTTAGTACATTCCTGCGAAACCGGTTTTAAAATAACAATTGAGAATTACTTTTGTAAGTATACATTATATTCCATTTTACTTATATTTTTCGTGACATTATTTCAATTTAAATTAAACCAAACGACCGTTTTGTAAATAAACGTCCTCAGTGTGTCATTTGGTTCGTGGAACAAATGTTATTATAAAATATCCATCAACGCTTGACTCACGAATCGTACGCGAACGAGGATGCTCAGATATAAAATTTAAAGGCCCGTACACACCTCTTCGACGCAATAAAATCGTTCGACCCGTCGTCGACGACTAGAAGTGTCTGGCCTAATCGAGATATCGGTATTCGGTCTATTGGCTCGCATCCAGAATGACACGAGAAGGAGGAATGTGCTAAACTCATCGCTGAGATGAAATGTTAATGGTTATGCTGAAATTGTCATAGAGGTGATACCAGGTGGGTAGTGTACAGACTAGTTAACTAATGCAATTAAACAATGACTCAATGGTAGTTCGAAGTTTGCGATAAAGTAAAGTTTACTGTGAAGAAAATATCGTGATGATAGTCACATTTCTATCGATTACTTTCTAGTTATTATCCTCATGTTGCAAGTAACGGCAGCTGCATTTTATAGACTTCCTCTAGAATCTATATTTAATGTGTTACCATCTTAAGCTACACTATCTTTAAACAACACATCAAATTGTGGTCACACTCTAAAGCTCATAAAATTTATAACCATATATTTTTATTAATCATGGTTGCATTTCATTTCAAGCATAAAATGTTACAGACGCGGATATTCCTAACTAATATTATAAGTTCGAAAGTGTGCTTATTTGTTTGTAATGCTTTCACGCCTAAAGTACTCAAATAATTATTATGAAATTTTGCACGAACATTTTGAGGAGTACAGAAAACGACAGTAGGATAGCTTTAATTTAGAAATAATGTACTGTTCACTCCGCGAGCAAAAGCCTAGTATTGTATAATTTATTCATTTTTGAACCTCGTTCCAACTTCTAACGTTTTTGTTGTCGTGTTTTGTTTTTCTTTGTATTTTAGGCTTATTAATATTACTTATCCCATATACAGAGTTTAAATACTAATCTACAATATTCTCCTGTTTTATTTGTATATTGATTTCGAATTACATTATATTTAAATTGATTTTTCAAGTCATATGTTTTAATTTTATGGATGAAAATTTAATGGAGCTTTCAATCGGTGAAAAAATATTCAGAACCTGGTCGGTAGATAGTTCCAGAGATAGCCTCAAACAAACAAACAAACTTTACATCTTTATAACAATAGTGTAGGTGTAGATTACGTTTGCATATGTGATACTAAAAAAGCATAATATAAACAGACTGCGTAATATTTAGAAAGAGTTGAACATAATGGAGTAATGACTAATAAACTCATTTCAATAATAACGCACGGTATTTTTCTATTTTAATATATTGTAACAACTGCGTCTTATAGTTAGATTTATAAGTTTAAAATAAACCCACGTTACCAGCGCTCAGTGTTAATGACCTTAGTGATATTTTGAGAATGATTTTCAACAACATCAAATTATATTTCCCGGCGTAAAATGTTTTTTTCTTTATGCCCTATTACGATACCGCTATTAATTTTATGAACCGACAATCGATTTGAATAAATATGACGCATACATTCCATTTGATAGATCAATAACCTGTGAACTACGAGTGTAAGTAGTTTCATACATTCATTCTGAATATTGTCTAGTTTTGCAAGATTTATATTCGATATTAGCTCAATTCTGGTTTCTAATAATGTTAATAAATAATGGTAATTAACTGTAGTACCTTGAATGGTATATAATGCCCAGTGACTTGTTCCAAAACCTTTAATAAAACTGAATACTGACAGTTCGATTCTTTTTGACACAATTGCATTGAAGTTTAGACGTAAAATAAATTTAATCTTTTGTTTCACTTGCCACTAAACTATCTGAAAATACATTTTCTTGAGATAACCTTGTGAATGGAAGTTACAAGTGGGTGATATCTATACCTTAACAAGAGTGGATAATTTGTAGAACTGTGATTTGCGTATTGCATTTAATGCTCAATTAAGACGAATAACAATTTAGAAAGTAACTGCCTTTTGGGAAATAGTTGTTCCTTGTGCATTCAACTTTACATGCGTTTTTAACTGTGACCGATTAAATTAAATGCATGTGTTATATCTTGGCACACTCTCGTATAATAAAAGTCACACTTTGTATTATATGAACTCATTTAGTTTTATGTTATCCCGTTTAATTATGCCAAAACCTTATTTATTTTACTATCGAGCTGACTAAACGCAGGGATTAAAAACTGCATAATATTTGCAATTATTTTCCGAGACTACTTTCTCTAGCTATTTTGCTTTTTGTAATTTTTTATTCTTTCTAATCGTGTTGTTTCAAAACACTGCATTCTATAAATAAATAGTAAATTCTTTAGCACGATAATCATGTTCTATTTCTAATACAACCTTGGTATAAATATTTTGATCCCATTACTTTTGGGCAAGGATGACGCGGTAAAGGAATTTAGTTTAACTGCTGTTGCAGACGGAGCTGATGCGTGAGCCGATGTAACCTTCATCTGTTCTGTTTAATTTCGATTCGTATCTGGACTTGAGTGATCACATATTTATCTACGCATTTTATATACGCATAAACAAATACCTTAGCTTAAACTGTTATTTGTACATTTTTTCCACTTCTTATTTTATCTCAAAATGTACGTTGAAGAACATCTGGAGAATTGCTTAAAATAATGTGAGTTGGTAGATTATTATTTTATGTAAAGGATATTATTATCGAATTTATATTTCTATTGTTTAACGGAAATTTCCCAAATTGACAGTCTTTCTACATATCTTTTTTAAGCACTAACCACTAGTGCCACTAATCTATTTTAAATTAGTAATTATATATGAACAATAAAAAATACTAGAGGACTTTGAATTGACATGCCATCTTTCTTAATTTTTCACTCTTTAGTATTTCTAAAAAGTTTTGACAAATTAATTTAATTAAAAATTGGCTGATACTCGTCCGCTTCTTGTGCATTAGATAAACCTTTAATTAAAAAAACCAAAGGGTAATGGTAGCAAAAACAAGGAGCTTAAAACCATCTACGATAAATTGCATATCAAAGGGTCATATTCCTATGACTATGTATCGGACATTCAATAGTTTTGACGTAAGATTCTCAATATGTTTTCATGATATAAATTACAAATCAGAATAGCAATAGGATATGTGCTTATAATTATAATATATGTATACAAGTTAAGCTAAAAACATAAATATTAGAGGTATGTATAATTTATGATAATATATTGGTCTGTATTTCATGCGAAATATTTTTGAGCTCGAAAATTGCATCGGTTATTATCTAAGATGAGCGCCGCTATTTGTCACTTTTTTTTTGGAACAATGCGTAAGAGAGTGAGGATTAAAAATGTGCAAACTATTTCAGTGTTATGTATTGTGTCATTAAAATCATGTGAGATTTCTTTGTTTTATTTCGAAGGACAGTGGCAGATGTTTTTATTTATATTTAACGTTGTGACGCTTACACCAGATTCTGTCATTGGGGACGTTCCAATACCCTCATTTTGTTTGAGTGCAAACAGGTTTTTATTTTTGTTGGTGCAATAAGCAGTTTGTTTACCAGATTACTGATAGAAAAATAACTATAAAAATAATAACCATCACTTGAAACATCTGTGAATTAATAGAGGAATAATTTTATAAATTGGCAAAAATTAATCCATAATTAAAATATTTGCGGAAGTGATCTTTGTTGGTTATAGTCTCACGCCTTAATTATTCAATCCATTTAGGGATACAGAAAGGGACATACTTTTTATTCATAACTAATCTCAAGGGATAAATCAAATTAGCGTTAAGGTGAACGAAGGCGCGGGTAAAAGATAGTCCTATTATGTTTGATCGATGAATGCGTTACTTTGCGAAGATACATAATTAAATACTAGAGTGGGTGTTACTTTGTACTTCCGTCTTGGATTGCTTTGTCGCTGCCATGTCTCATTACAACAAATAAAATCACACGTCTTATGTCAAAAAGATGCCAGATGTTTCTAAAAACTTTTACTCCGTTTTTCACCACTTTAGGGTTTGAATTTCCAAAAATCCTTTCTAATTACTTGGATATAGTGGCTCGTCTGATAATTTTCACAGCTCTAGGTCCTAGGTCACAGTTTGGGCCATGTGTTAATATGTTAGTTACTTATTATTTTATATATGCAGATTTGATGCTTATGCAATATTGGATTGTACGGAACGCATATATTCTTTGCATTCGAGATACGCGTGCGTCCACGTGCTCGGGGACATGAGAGGTAAATATAAACAGTTTATCAGTTCTGCATACCACTCCCATTTGGGATGGCCGGATGCCGGTGACCTATTTATGACGCCAGCGTATCCCACTGCGGTATGCGGTGGATGCCGCGCGCATCTTCAGCTACCACGACGGATTGTGGTCTTATTTTGTCGCCAATTAAATTCCAGACGCATATACCGTGTGTTCTTTAGTTGTCACGTTGAATTAAGCTTGCATTGGTTGGATCTTTATTTTTTAAATTTATTGTGATTTTAATTTTCCCTTATTACTCGGTTAAGCAATCTACGGGTAATGTTTTTTTTTAATTCAAGTCTTAATTCTTTCTCTTTTTTTTTCATTTTTTTATCATAGCAGGCAAAAATACAGGTGGGTCATCTGATGTTGAGTGATCACCTCCGTCCATAGACACAACACCATGGGAGTAGCAAATGCGTTGTCAGCCTGTACTGGTGGGTGAGTGTGAGGGAGAGGGGATGGGAGATGAGCCTCCGGTGCTCTCTCTGACCGAATAAAACGCAACAATGTAAGTACATTTACTTCACGTTAGTTTTTGGTGAGAGGTTGGTACTACCCCCGGCGAGCCGGCCCATTCATGTTGACACATTAGCGTGGCTGTACCAAGCTATTCGAACAAAAAGCAACCAAAGCACGATAAAGGGTTCTAAAGATAGCGTCTCACCTTTTTTATGAACGACCAACGTTGGTCCAAATCCTAGCGAATGAGCTGGAGCTTTCAGTAATGGAAAACATCCTGATGAAATCATAGCACGTTTGTAACGCATTGTGTAAATCTACTCGGCGGGTTAACGTCTTCAACTTGAAAATGTATTGTTAAGCTCCTACTGGTGTGTTCTAAAAGATGCACTTGAGAGCCACTTTTCCTCAAGACTTAGTGTGCTTACCATGTTAGACCGCATCGTCATTAATCAATTAAAAGAATCTTGATTTTAAGTTTATAGTATCTAGCCTTATAATCCAGTACTTTATATTCGTTTTTAGTTTCGAGATATTGAAGTTCTGCATCTAGTATTACATCACCAGCATACTATTTTTTTTTCCTTTAAAACATTGGTTTTGGAGAACTAAATACATTTACTTAAACACTATACTATAATATGTTGTTTACCAAATTTACTTATGCTAACATTTTGAATTTATTTTGCGGAATAGTCATTGTTAATTTAAAAAAAGCCATGACTAACTGAATAGGCTATTATGGATGAATAGAATCCATTGCTTGTATTCTCATTAACATCTGTTATAATATATTTATTAAACAGAGGTGAAGTAAATGACTTGAATAAACGTTTTCATGTATTTATGACGGCTTGTGTATATACAGTCGAATATTTATCGTTAAAACAAATAAAGTTTTTTGTATTAATTTGCTGCGAGTTGTATAAATTGTAAATCAATATTATATCATATTATAATCTCAGTAAATCACGACAACTGTGATATAAATACTTGAGTCAGCCGAAATCAAAATATCTTCCAAGTTCCACATTTCTCAAATAATGTCTCTTACCATAATCCATTGTACAAAATGTGCATAGCATACGACAATAACCCAAGGAATTTGAATATATTTTACGAGAGCACAAGTAAGGATTTCAATGGTGATAGTAGTCAGTTGATTGGTATTTAGTAACTATCATAATCTTTTTTAATATTTTTTTTTGTAATTTTGTAAAATGTTGTGCCCAATCGGAAGACAAATTTAGTTCTGTAAGCTATTATTATTAATGTGTATTATATGTAATTTGTTTTCAGTTTTTGAGCTACAATAAATAAATAAATAATAAAATAGTCAAGTTATAAATATATGTGAAATTACAACACTGTAGGTGGTAGAGCTGAACCTATAATTGTTTTCAGTATGAATGGGTCGGCTCGCTCGGTGTAGAATTCACAGAAAACCGACGTGAAATAACAGTGCCTGCATTGTTGCGTTTCGTTTGGTCAGTGAGAGCGCTGGAGGCCCACCTCCCCTTCCCTTTCCTCTCGCTCCTCTCCCTTTTCCCTCTCCCTTCCCTCAATTCTCCCAAAAATACAGGCTGGCAACACACTTGCGACTCCCCTGGTGTCGCTAGTGTCTATGGATGGTGGTGATCGCTTGACATCAGGATACCTGCCTGTTCGTTTGCCTCTTATGATATAAAAAAATCTGCAACAATGTTTGCCGGATCACCGTGAAAGTTCACATATTATTTAAATTCATCGTCACACACTGGAACCGAAATGGTCTTGGACGATCCGGTTCCAGAGGGTTTTCCTCCCACACACGCTCCGGTTGTGGAATGACCTCCCTGCTGAGGTTTTTCTTGGGGGTTGCAGTATGGCATTCTTCAGGTGGAAATAAAATAGACTATTGAAGGGTCGGAAAGTCGTATGTGACACCTCTGATGATGCAAGCGTCCATAAGCTGCGGTGACTGCTTAAAAAAAAAGCGTTTTTTCATGATGAAGATATATGTTTTATAGGTTTTACCATTTGATTACAATATCATTAGATGTTAAATAGTGACGTGGTCTGAGATGGTAAACGTACCAAGTCTAGATGGGATTGGCTCTCAAGTACAGCTGCCGTATCACACTAACAGTTGGTTGGCGACGGATTTACAACTTGAAAGTGGAAGATAGCTAAGTGGACTTAGGAAAAACCCTATCATCATGCTATGGCCTCATCACAATGTTTCTCTTCATCGTACGTTTTTACACAGTTGCAAGGATTTGAACTTTTTTTTTTCTCTATTTTCCAGACTCTTGGTCGGCACATTTTTTTGCTTTTGTTTCATTTATTGTGTACGTTAAAAATTTTATCTGAGAGCAACTATTGGGTGTTTTTTTAAATTTATTTATTATTATTATTTTATACATTTATTTGTTTATTTTTGTGATTTCATTTAACTATTTACTATTTTAAGACGGATTTTTTAATGACGTTATTGCCTTTATGGCGGTTTCATTTTGCTTCTCTATGGCCATCTTTAGGTTATAATCCACAATGTCCCGCGCCAAAACGTCCATTGAACCTATGTTCACCAACGTTGTTTCTGAACACGTTAATAACAAAGCCATCAATCATCGCTTCAAAATCGATTTAAATTTATTCTAGTCTTCATATACCTAAAAGTCTGTCAAAAAATACCATGATATCTATACTAATATTATAAAGAGGTAAAGTTTGTGAGTTTGTAATGTTGTGAGGTTGTAGGGGGTAATCTCAGGAACTACTGGTCCGATTTGAACAATTCTTTCAGTGTCATATAGCTCATTCATCGAGAATGGTTATAGGCTATATATCAACGCTAAGGCCAATAAGAGCGGAGCCACCCGAGCAGTTTGGATTTCGCGCCAAACACTCTTGTCCGGATCAAGTGCTCCGCCTCACGGAGTACATATTCGCTAATTTCAATAAAGATCCGCATCCGGCGCCGGATCCGCCCGTGGGAAACACTAGTCCGAAACGTACAATAGCTGTCTTCTTCGATGTCGCCAAGGCCTTCGATAAGGTCTGGCACAAAGGGCTTATATTTAAGTTAAATCAAGCCGGCATACCCGATAGGTTAGTTCATATCCTCCGCGATTATCTAGCCGATAGAACCTTCCGTTTTACAGTAGACGGCGAACTCTCATCGCCCCGTCCGATACGCTCAGGAGTGCCACAAGGTTCTATTCTCGCGCCCTTCCTCTTCAATCTGTTCATCAGCGACCTACCTAAGCTCCCGGGAGTCGAGGTAGGTTGTTATGCTGATGACACAGTCATCTACGCCTCTGGCTGGCAGCCGAAAATTCTCAGGAATCGCATCGAAAAAGCCGTTAGCACACTCGGTGATTGGTTTCTTCGATGGCGAATAGGTATTAACCCCGATAAGAGTGCCGCGATACTCTTCGACCCTAGATATCGCGATAATAAGTTAAAGCCCATAAGGCTATACGATTCCGAGATACCTTGGACCACCGAGGTCAAGTATCTCGGCGTCACCCTAGATAACCACTTAACGTTCGAGCCACACATTAAGAGAGTGCGAGACAAAGCCGCTATGGTCTTGGGTCGCCTCCATTATTTACTCTGCCAGAAGAGCAAACTGTCCCTCAGACATAAGCTCACAATATATAAAGTTTGTATTCGTCCGGTAATGACGTATAGTTGTTCGGTTTTCGCCCACGCGAATAATCTCGATAATCTTCAGAAACTGCAGACCTGGGTTCTGCGTAAAATCACCGGTGCTCCTTGGTACGTCCGGAAGGCGGATCTCCACAGGGACCTGGAGATGCCGTCCATCTGAGCGTATATTAAATCACTCACTACCAGCCATTTCGAGCGAGCCGCGATTCATCCCAGTCCGTTAATGGTATCCGCCACTACTTACGAACCCGTGCCCAACGCCGGGCGTTATAAAAGACGTCCGCGACACATTTTTACCGACCCTCCCGACGATATCACGTCAGCGAACGATCAGTACCAGCCTGTCCCTCGTAACAGAGCGTGTTCACGCCCATGCCCGCGTAAGCACAGATCGCGCCGCCGCGGTTTGGGGGTTAACTTCGCTCCCGCACACCCGATTAGGCCTCCCACGGCAGCGGCTCAAGCCTAGGTTCGATCCCTCGGCAGGGAGCCCTTGAGTGCGTAGCTTGCGCGATACGGTAACACACCCATACATCACTGCTACAACACTACACGATCACCTCCACACACGTGCACGCCTACACGCTACACATCTTTGTGGAAGGGTTATTTTGTGAAAGATTTTTTCCCTTATCGAACTGAAAAACTCTCCTAATTTTCCGATAAAAATATATATGGAGGAGTTTTTGAGGCGGATATGCTGGTACTCATATACGTTTCAACAACTCTAACATATATGAATAGTTAGCTAGGTTAGCTAAGTTAGGTCGCGATTTTTGCATGCAACGGGTAACGGCCAAGCCGAGGTGTGCCGTGCACCCTTGAGCTAGTTACCATTATAAAATCGGCTGAGTGCCTTAAGCGCTCGCCTTAGTAGTCCGGTGAAGCTGTTAAGACCTTACTAGGTCAATAGCGTAGTCAGTTCGAGAAAAAAAAATAAAATAAGAGCGGAGCACAGATAAAAAATGTTTCAAAATCGGGATGTTTTTTCCTTTTGAGAATTGCTGCGTGTTAGTGTATCTATTCCACACGAACGAAGTCGTGGGCAGAGGATAGTCAGAAATAAACAGCGTTTGCGATCTTACAGGCGACCTACTCAATAATAATGTCGTGGAAAACATCTCCACAAGGTTTTGTAAATAAGAAAACATTCGAGGAATTTGTAACGTCGCGTTCGGCTACCGATTTAGTTCCACTAATTCAGGTTATGGGTGCCATGTAAATGCTTAAAGAAAGTGCCCGAGAGATATTTCAAACAAACCGTTGACTGGAATGTTTAATTTGATATGTTTCGGGGTCGTAAAATTTTAATCAGAGCTTGTATGGTTCTATGGTATTTTAACGCTGAATTTTATGTGTGAATAGATAATAATTAACAATTATGCGTCTGTTGTGTATAATTAAAATACGTACAAAAATTTAAATACATACATTCGAAAACCCAAAGATTTTAAATCAATGTTTGAAAGAGTTTATAGTTAAAAGCATCAAATACTTGTTGTGTTTATAATATTTGTTCTATTTAAAAAAGATTAGCTTTTAATTGAAACATTTCTTTTGACGAATAAAACAACCTATTTTAGATTATTAATCTTCATAAATTGAACCACAATAATAAATTATAATCACATTGTAAATTTTCTGGAATTCGTATCCGATTAAATCCATATCAATTCCAAAGAGAATATCCATTAAATCTTAGGTTAATGTTGATTTATTCATGTTTTAATTTCTTACCGATCAACTATTCAAATTATGGTTTAAGGGCCGGGCAACCCTAATACGGAGACGGTTGGTTGTTGGCGCCATCTGCAGTAAATAATATATACGTTTATAATAAATCTCTTCATTTGTAAACAACAGCATGAAAACCAACAACATTGTAGTCTTTAGTACAGGAAACATGTGGGCGCGCTTTGTGGATTTCAGGGCTAAGTAATTTGTAAAATTTATGAACTTTCTCTGAACTATTTTATCTAATAATTTTCAATATTATCTATTAGCTAACGTATTTTTTTTTTAATTAATAAACTATTAATGGTCTTGTTTATATGTTAGACTCTTAATATTCTTTTAAATTATCACTATTCTTAAATGTATTCTTATTTGTATTGTCACATTTTTTTGGGAATATATCTGCGGTAACTGGTACGATACAAGATGAGCCAAAAAGTATAATTAAATTACTAAACTAATGGTTCGTATTTTTCTATATCTTTTAAAAATTAATGCTACGAACAAATCCATTTTTATTTGTGGTCTGCTGTACTACAAATAAAATGCTAGCCAGCACGCCCCGCTGCACGTCTCACCGAACGCATATTCACTCAGGCCGTACACTTAAGGCCTTGTTAGGCCAAAAGCGTAGTCAGTTCTAGAAAAAAAAGATCTACACGCACATGTGAAGGTGAGGCGAGGCGGCTATCGGATAAATAGTCACAGTGTAACTGCAGAGTGTTAATTGGCACCACCACATAAACTATACGTATTTTGTAACACAAGATAATACACAATACGTCTACGTGTATTTTCAACAACGTATTGTACAAAACAGTGAGGCATACATTTATATATTACGTCGCGTAAAAATACGCAATGACCAAACAGGTGCGACATCTCGAAATTTTCTGTATAATTTGGTTTGTTCTTGGGAAAAACCTAATCGAACCATGCGCCAACGCTCGAAGTGGAAGCGTCACATTCTGTTTTATAATTCAGTTGATATTAATAATCTTTTCAACACACAAAGGTACACGTGTAAACCCAAATGAGTTTTACGGTTTTTGTTCTATTTTATTTTTATACTAGCTGAAACTCGTCCGTCCTTTGTTTGTCTATTTATTTCTCCTCTTCTGCACGTGCGTATCACACATATACAAGAAAACACACATTATAGAATCTTAGCCGATTTTACCTACATTTACTGTGATTAATTATTGCAAACACATCTTTAATATATTTTTTTTGTAGCACGGCAAAATTACTGAACTATGCCTGATAGTAAGCACAGTGCAATCCAAAAATAATAGCGACCACTGATTGACACACTATCCATCGTCTGTCGCCACTATCATGCCGGCCTGCAAAAAGCTGGATATGCACAGGCTGATCCCGATACGCGACCCGCAGAAGCGAATCACTATTACGGGCTTTTTCGCCATATGGTGGTTGCGACGCAGTCAGGCTGTAAAACCCTACCACCCCGCTTTCGCAATTGCCTGGTTCGTTATTCAGCAGGGTGCACCACGTGCAGGTGAGGTTGGTTTGGGTGTCTCAAGTCTTATGGTCTTATTTGACACCTCTTACACCCCAAAAATTAGTCTATAGCACTTATGGATAATATAATTGTATTAAAAGGATATCATCTTTATAATAACAGGATTTTCAAAATCAGATCGATGGTACTGAAGATTATCCTGAACATGCAAACACACAAACATTACGTTTTTATAACATTAGTATAGATTTATCTATGTTGACATGTTGCTAGCTTAGATTATTGTACGTAGTAAAAGTTACATTGACTAGTTGACCCAACATCACAGATACTGAAAATGAGACATTATTTGTCAATTCTGAAGATTATTCTACTGTCTTCTATCTCACTTACTTACATCTTTCATGGAGAAATTTGAAACTAAAACTTCCTCTATTACGTACATCTTTCAGAGAGATCCTTTTGTATAAATCGTGCCTTGACAGTTACAAAGCAAGAGAAAAAATTAATCAAATAGGTGCATACGTTTAGTAGTGATACGCTTAAAGTCCGAGTCCGTTGTAAATTAGCATCAAGTTAATTACCTCAGAACACAGTATTATCAATTAATTCTACTAAACATCCTAACAGTAATTCTTTATTCTATCAATAAATATTTTCTTTCGTGGTTTGCTTCAATAATTGTTGTTAAATATGAAAATATATCCGATAATTACAGATTACATTACAGCAGGCTTTTTCAACTCTAACAGATGATTCAAGTAGTTTTCCGAAGGCACTTTCGTATGTGATTAGTGAGGTCGATCCGGGAAAGGATCCCTCGGACGCACATCTGGCAAGTATACGTAATCCCTAAGTGGACGAGGGTTGGAGGCCTGCTCATGACGCCTCATGAGTCATGCGTTTTTCCTTGAGTAGTTGAAACCAGGCGACGTAGTGCTTTAACTATTATATACTACCATACCGCGAATTATCGCGGGTGTCCCCGCGCCCCTCGTACAAAACAGCCCCGCTACGCTAGGCAGGTATCGCCGTCTAAGGCGCCTGCAGCGTCAACCCGTCCACGACCTCCGCCTCTCAACTCTAGAGAGGCCTTCCCTAACTTGCCGAGCACATCTCATGCACCGGTAGCGCCCGCAACAGCGCCTTGCGCGCCCCTCAGCCCCGCACGGGCCCCTCAGGCCCCGTGGGTCCCCAAGATCGCGCCCCAGCCTTATTCTCGTCCTCAGGCGGCTAAGCCTTCACAGGCCGACCCCGCCATCTCCTTCAAATTATCTGGTATGGATTGGTCAGCTCAGCTCTTAGTCTTCCACGAAATCTCGGAGATCTCCGCGTACGATGAAGTAGCAAACGATCCAAAACAGGGCCCTATTCGTGCGATCGCGAAGTTTCCCGCCATCGCGGCTACCATTCAAAGGCTCGCGCGCGCCACCCTCTCGAAATAATAATAACTTTTCTCAATATAAGATAGAGTAAACTCGCGTGTTTATATCTATCTTCCCCTAAAATGTCGTTATTTCTGTTTTTAGATACCGGCGCCGGCGCCGTTCGTTTAATCTGTAAATTCCATCTTTTCAATTCACGTGGCTGGCCACGTCGCGGACTCGTGCGTCACGAGGCAGGGCCCTAACGTTTTACTCCCGCACATACGTCGCGTCATCTCGGCAGCATTTTTGCTCGAGATTACCCGGGTGATCACAAAGATGTTGCTATCGCGATACAGTACACACCACACCGATTATACACACACACAGATATTCATGCATGCACCTTTACACAAACTGGGGGAAGGGTTTACTTTTTTTCCCTTATTCGAAATGAATCGAGTAGTTTGGTTTGTTTCTTTCCGATTTACATGTTGTGTTTTTGAATAATGCAATTTTAATTGTATGATTCAAAAATGAACACATGTGTAGCTTAGCATAGTTTAGCTAGGTCAGATCGGGTTATTTCCGGTAACAACCCAAGCCGAGGTGTGCCGTGCACCCTTGAGCATGTTACTTAAACAAAATCGGCTGAGTGCCTTAAGCGCTCGCCTTAGTAGTTCGGTGAAGCTGTGAAGGCCTAGTAAGGCCAATAGCGTAGTCATTTCGAGAAAAAAAAAAAGCTATTATATACTATTGAATACGGTTATTATAATTCGAAGCTTAAACTTATAACATTGTATTAATGTAAAAATGTGTAAAAAAAACAAGAAGGATTTCTGTTTTGTAATTCAGCGTGCAGATGTCCTATTAAATATTATTTTAAAAAGATATAACAATAGGTTGTTAACCTACTATTTGCATTGTTAGTACGTACACTGGAGTTTTTGGCGTAATTATTCGCGTACCTAAAGTTTGTTGTACACTGATACGATTTATTAATATATTTTGTATAAAATAAATTGCGATGTACAGAGGCTAATGGACATGTGTTAATTTAAATAATTTTATTACAAACGCGACCTAGCACGAGGTGCCCGAGATAAGTGTTTAATAAATGTCGTCTTCAAAATTAAAATGCAATGATAAAGCGGTTGATCTTTGCAATGCAATGTATAAATTAAGAGTTATCAAAAGGTTGTTCAGTGTCAACTCTTATAGTGTTACGACCCGTGTACGCCGGACAATCTCTTTTAGCTTTTTCTATCGGCCCTTCTTATTACTGGTGTAATCGCCAACAGGACTGGTGCTGGGACTACTAAAGCCTGGCCGTGTAAGGAGTTATACCCAAATTTAATAGTTGTATAATACATAGATTCATAATAATTATAGAATATTGTAACATTCTAAGATCTACAGAAAATCAAATTCTTGGTTCTTTAGAGACAGCATTATATTATGCGGTCATTGTCCCAGTGTGAAACATTTCTAACCATACATCTTTTTTGCAATTTATTAAGCGGCCTAGAATTAAAATGATTTGAGTTCTATAAATGTAATTCGTATAACCTCGTTATAAATATTATTCAGTCGACCCAATTTTATTTCTGAGTAATTTGCGCTTATACATTCAACGACAAAATTATTGTGCGTTGAAATACTAAATTCTTTTGGTCTCTGATGGTCATCCGCTTCCTTTAATAGTCGAGGTATTAGTTTTATGCAACTATAAAAGAAGTGGAATAAAGAAAGAAGGAGGATTTCTTTAAATAATGGATTTATTAACAGTACACTAACTAAAGAGATTACACTAGAGGGTACACAATTAGTAGGCGATAAAGCCACGCTGAAGCTATTATTGGTTTCAGCATGAATGGGTCGGCTCGTTCGGGGTAGCACCACCCTCTCACAGAAAACAGACGTGAAGTAACAATGCTTGCATTGTTCCGTATCGTTCGGTCAGTGAGAGCGCCGGAGATCCATCTCCCCTCCCCTCTCCTCTTCCTTCCCCTCCCCCTTACTCTCCATTCCCCCAAACACAGGCTGGCAACGCACTTGCGACTCCTCTGAGGTTGCTAGTGTTTATGGACGGCGGTGATCGCTTAACAACAGGTGACCCGCATGGTCGTTTGCCTCCTATATGATGTAAATAATAATAATAATAAAGTGGTAACGAATAAACAACTAAAATTTCTTTATCTTTCTTTACGCTAGTTACTGATAATTTTAAGTTTTTTAAACCTTCAGTCTTTGAATAAAGTCCCACTTGATTTTAATTAATGACGGTTTCTAAGAAAACACGCTAAACAAAGAATGGTACTGTCTTCAAGAGCAATTACCTGAACACAACTAAATGTTTACAAGACGTATTTTAAACATTAGCTCATTAGATTGTAATAGGTAACATTTATCAGTTAGTAGTTTCACCAAACACAAAACAAATGCGCATAATACATACAAAAACTTAAATTTGAAGATGTTCA
Source organism: Antheraea mylitta (assembly GCA_014332785.1). NCBI lineage: Eukaryota > Metazoa > Arthropoda > Insecta > Lepidoptera > Saturniidae > Antheraea > Antheraea mylitta. The sequence goes on along the minus strand of JACEII010000026.1, from coordinate 1,574,802 downwards.
TCGCTCAATAATCGAGTGGGTTGTTAACTGAAAACACTAGATGATCTCAGTGCTTTCATAAAATCGTCTAAAATATGCACAATTGATTTATTGGATAGAAATTGTGGATAACACTTAAACACCTGATTGCAAACGCTGCTTGTGTTGGCCACGAGCCAGATATGCAGTTGGGGCACTCGTTGCAATGATGAGCAATAGTTTATTATTTTGAAAGCTATTAAAAATATACATAAATAATTATTACCCACGGTAACGTTTGCAAAGGAGATGCAATTGTTTTCATTGTTATTTCGATTTACTGCATCATATGATAAATCTATGGCATAAATCAACTTAGATATAACATAAGTTTTGCTATTTAGATCATTAAATTCCTTTACATCATCAAGGTTTGATATAGCAAGTGATATTATGGCTTTTGATATGCAAAAATAAAGTAAAAAAGAAAGGCTTATGCTAAGCAGTAAATTTAATTAAATCCACCTATCAAACCTCGTTACATACAATAGCATCTTAATTCGCAGTAAAATATAATGTAACATTCCGTACCTAAATCTCCTACATTTGTCTGATGTCGTATTAAATCTCTAGATATTGCTCTTGGTGTCTCGGGCTAGACGTTGGGTATTATTCATTGGAATACCGAAGTCTGCTCCGTCCTGTCAGTTAATTAATAATCATGTGCATCTCGGATGTTTATGTGACATATCAAACCGTATGGAATGTGTAATTTAATGTGTTGGCTAGTTTAGATCTTTCAGCGATTCTTCTTTTAGAATGAACGGTTCTTTGTCTAGTATTCAGATATTTTTGAGTTTTGGCTTACTAGCTGATGTCCGCCATTTGCTCTCGTGTCAATGGTTTCGTTGCTTTATGTGGGTTGTCTTTACCTTGGTTAATTTTAGAGTGTCTTTCATTTTATTTAATTGCGACTATCGCATTACTACGTAACTCCTATATTCCTATCATATTCTATCCTATCCTATATATCAATCGTCAATCGTATCAAGGTCTGCATACAGTTCATACTTGTTCTTCATAGCATGCTATAGACTAGTGGTCAGTAGACCGCGGCTCTTAGACATCTTCACTATAGCTCTTCCAAAAATATTTATTGCACTCAGAATATTATTTATGAACTTGTCATGAAAGAGGTAAATTATTTTTTAAGTGGAAGTCTACAGAAAACAATATTAGCACGGATAGTCGCATAGCAAAGCGAGCTTGAGAGTGTACTTTTAATATTAATAATTTCCATAAAAATATCACTAGTAAGACGAAGCTTCAGTTTAAGAAAAGGATCTTTGAATAAACTTCCTGTTAACTATAGTACGTTGGTAGGGTTTCTTCTAATGCTCGCCTCGCTTTTTTTTTTTTTCGAAATGACTACGCTATTGACCCAGCAAGGTCTTAACAGCTTCACCGGACTACTAAGGCGAGCGCTTAAGGCACTCAGCCGATTTTATTTTGGGAACCAGTTCAAGGGTGCACGGCACACCTCGGCTTGGCTGTTGCCTGTTGCATGCAAAATCGCGACCTATCTTAGCTAATCTAGCTAACTATTCATATATGCCTCTCGAACTATTATCTCTAAGCGCCTATTAACGTGTTCTGGCGGTTGCACTTGAGAAGCAGTCCCTCTGTAGGTTAAGTGTCTCTACCAATTTACACGATATTTTTATTTAAGATCAGGTGGCACAGTAATCAGACGCTCTAACTTCAAAGCTAAAAAAGGATAAAAACCATCTGCCTTGTTTCAAAGAATAAAGAGCCCGTGAGAGAATAGCGCAAAAATTATACATGATCTTAAAATATCTATATTCCGCCTGCGCCATTTTTGTCTCTTAAACAGACTTAGGGATGCCACTGGAGTGAAGGTTATATAAGAGAAATGGTTCAACATGAAAATGTAATTTACGTAACCATACTTTGCGTTATGTTCCACCTCTGATCCCAAAACATCATACCCGAGATACGAGATTACAACGCGACAGGAACGTTAACACTAGCGCCACTGTATTAGAGATACTTAAATAAGAAAAATTATATATTATTGATGTGTTTCTTAAATAACGTTAATTTCATCGTAATTATTATTTTCGTGTTACTTAAATTATTTTGCGGAAATATGGGTAAATAGTAATTGCTCTGATTTCCATAGTTCGGCCTATAAAACGCAAGATGGCGATCGTCACTTCTATGCCGAAATTATTGTAAGGCGAAGCACTGCCCGAATAAAATTAATCATAGTCCCTACATAGTGTTCATTGTGTTGCCTTTCCCACTATACTGTAACATTTGTTTATAGTATCACCGGTTCTATAGTTAATTGCTCTAGTTTTATAGATTTAATGGTTTAAATTGTGTCAATTAGCAAGGTCGATCTCGTTTGCACCCGCAGACATTTCAACGTTGGGCATTCATTTAATGGTGATTAAGGTCTCTCTAACGGAAAAGTAGGGCAATTAGGTATTGTAGTGAACCGTGCTAAAATACGTAAGTGAAATAGAAACTCTGTATAAATAAAATCTAATTAAAATATATAATTTTGTTTCTAGAATTGGAAATATCGACATATAGATTTTTGTGTAATTTTCATTGAGTGAACTACGTTCTTTTGAATTATAAAATTTCTTTAAACAGAAAAGTACTTTGATATTACGGAATATCATTGTTGATATATAACACTCTTAACAAAAAATGTTAGCAATGACACTTCGTTGTTCACCAAAATGTTCTGAATCCAAATTGTAAATTGAAAATATTGTAGATTCTATACTTCATAGAAATATGTATAAAATAAATTGCTAGATTATAAAATGCATCTAAACAAATCAACTACAAAAGGTTATGTGATAAAATTAGTAAAAACTAATCCAATTTGCTAATTAATTTTGAAAAATTAAAAATATATTCACACTATATTCAGGTCTATTAATGTCACAAAAGCTGAATAATTTTTGTGTGAAATATTTAAACACTATATTTATAACAAAACATGCGGGCCGGGCGGACATTGTCCTGCCTTGATAATAAAAAAAAAACTAAAATTTAACCGCAGCGCTTTATTAATTGTGAATCTAAACCATTCTCGGATCCATTGGAACACGCACATAAAATTTCATCGAAATCTGTCCAGCCGTTTAGAAGGAGTTCAGTGTCATACAAACGTACAGAAGAAGCAATTTATATATAAAGATTTAACAATTAATAGACATATTTAAATAGTTTATTTTCAGAGGAAATTACTTCATTTTATTTTAAATTTATTTGTGTTATTATTTTGATTAACTTTTCAGTGAATCTTGTTTCGTAAATTTTATAATATAGTACTCTCTTACATATAAATGTATAAATTATGTTCCTTATGTATGTACATACAAAAACGTAAACTCATTGTGTGGACCATTTGTATTATGCTATGGTTAATTAATCACCAGTTTTGACCGTTTAAATCTCACCCTGGGGTTGAAATTCAATATTGCATACTAGTAACCATATATGGGCTTTTGACTGATCTGCCTCTCACAGTAATCACATTAGTTCTTTGTTCAAAGTTAATTTGATGTTTGTATATGAGAGAAAAAAGGTTATTCTTCTTCAAATAGATAGTTAAACATTTAATTTTCTTCTATATTACAATATTTAAATTTAGAAACAAGACATACTCTAAAGAGTTTCTGATCGAAAGCATTTGAACTTCAACAGGTGTATTCTGATGCCGTGAGTCATTCTGCAGCGGTCGGCGAATGATGCGTTTCCACATTTAACTCTGACGTGCAATTTATATTTAGATACACTTGTGTTTTTACAGTATGCACAATAAGCATTGTTAGTTATTTTTAAATAAGCTTTGAGTGATCGTCTTTTAAACAACCTGAAAGAGAACTGGACTATTCTTTGTGTGTTTACCTTTTTTTTTTACGTGGGGAAATCCATTATGGATACCCACCCTCCCGGGGGAGAGGATGGGTTATGTCCGACTCGCACGGACTAAAACCCCACGGTGTACCGACAGACCGTGATGTTGGGGCGGCAAGGGATCGTTCTCCGCTATTCCCCTTGAATAGCCGCCCCAACGGTCCACCCGGCGGAAGGTTGCCACCGGACTCCTACCTATAGAGAGGCAGTTGGGTACACGCCAGCTGCCCCCCTCGTCCGCCGGTCCTGTGCAATGAGGGGATGAGCCCCCCGACTACATCCCCTCAGGTCCGGCTACGGTGGCAGGAGGAGTTGGGCAAAGCGCTGCCTCCTCCTGCCGGCCCTCCGTTGGTGAAGACGGCCACTGAGGGGGTCCGCCTCGCGAGCCCTCTCCGCCGCCTCCTTTTGCGAGATGACTTCCTCGCAAAAGGAGGCCACTGCTCGCCAGGCCTGCTCGCTGCCGAGCATGGACGAGACCACGCTCGGCAGCGACAAATCCACTCCTACCACCGCCGCCAGAGTGCGGCGCTCCACCTCCCAAACAGCATACTCAAAGAGAGTGTGCTACGCGATATCTTCCTCAGCGCCGCACTCATGGCAGGTGGCGGTCGGCTCCCTGCGAGCGATCCGGTGCAGATACCACCCGAAACAACATTGTTGCGTTTCGTTCGGTCAGTGAGAGCGCCGGAGGCCCACCTCCCCTCCTCTCTTTCCCCTTCTCCTTACCCCTCCTCTACAAACACAAGCTGGCAACGCATTTGCGACTCCCCTGGTGTTGCAAATGTCTGTGGACGGCGGTGATCACTTAACATGAGGTGACACATCTGTTCGTTTGCCTCCTATGACATAAAAAAAAATCTAAAATTCCAACTACCATTTCATAGTTTTTCAATTTATATTACGTTTTTGTAAGTGCATTTTCAAGTGCTTATTTATTTTGGCCAATGTTGCATTTAATGCATCTACTTTTGAAAAAGTGTGTTGATAAGTCAGTTTATTTCTACCTTGTTTTAAAGTCAACATTTATAGTTTGATATTGTGCCAAAACTAACAAAATAAGGCAATTAAATTTAGACCGATAGACTGGGAGCTAGCTATTCGTTTACATAATGTCTTATGTTAATTTGCCTGACATTATGTTAATTGGCCTTCAATTTAAAAATGGTTTAAGTATATTATTAAAAAGTATTAAAACTCTTAAAGTAATAATTGTATATACACGTTTGTTTTCATTTGAGTATCTTAAACTACAATACCTGAAAACCAGTCTGGGAGTCACCTAAATATAACTGGCTCAGGAGATAATTATGTAAATGTAGGCGAATTCTGGAAGATTCATGGGTGCATTTCGTGGTTCTAGCATACGGACTTCTAATTGATACACCATCGGAGAATCTATATACCTTATAGAAATACGTATAATTTTAATTATACAATAAAGACAATATTAACCACGGTGTGTTATATTAAAATGCTTGCTAAGAACACTGGCTCTGTGCCTACTCGACTTTGCTTAAAGTCGTACCGAAAATAAATGCAGAATGCATATTAGCCTGTCATCTTTCTTTCAAAACCTATCTCTCTCGAATGAGTTGTTTACACAGCGCATATTTACTTTTATCTACTTGTAAAAGGAATGTAAACAATATTTTCTATATGAAATTTTCAGAGTTTATCGGCTGTTATTTTAGTGGTATTCGTGCATAATCACATTTCACATTTTTGCGTTACAGAAATTATGACAGCGCACGTTCCGTTTGTTATTTTTTGTTGCTATTTCTATTCATTCTTATAACGAGTTTATTTATAGCAAAATTGGTATTGTGTAAAAATACTTCACATTCAATTATCTATACACGATTTTCGTTGTGATGGTATAGAAATTGATGCAATTCTATCTTGTAGCAAATTGGACAGTGCAAAAATATTTTCCGTGCAATATCGCGTTCCAATTGCAAAGCCAGCGAATATTTCTTTTATTATTAATTACGTTGTAGACATTATCCAAGCTGAATATAAAAAAAAACTAACAAAAAGAAAAAAAAAATTATGAGTCCTTTTGGCATAAATACTTATCGTGATCGCTGTGATATGCCCTTTTAGAAAGAGAGGCTGAAAAACAAAGAGCTTTGTAAATGTTATCTAAACTGAAAATTAAAATTGCAGAGCAAAAAGAAATTATGCAATCTTTTAGCCTAACTGCCGTGATACGCCTCTTTTTGGAATAAGAGGCTAAAGGACAAAGAGACAGACTGGCCGGTGCATCGACGGTTCTTCGAGAAAGATCTAGAAGCGGTAAATGGGGCCTGCTCCTTAGGAGACCTCCATAATTAACTATACATAGACATAGCGATATCTGTTGCTGTATAATTGTGTCCCGTGGCGGAAAACTGCTTATTTACAATTTTCCAAGAAATATCTATGAGGAGAGATTTATCTCTCTCCGAGATGCAGGTATTCGTTTAAATATCTTTGGATGACTTAAACGCTTGACTATAGTAGCGGAGTATACTTGTGTGGTCTCGTGACCCTGCCTGATACATGCGCGAAGATGCAAAAAGGTTATAGCCAATAGAATTCCAGCATAACCCTCTTTCTGTCTTTCGGTAGGGATAGTGTATCCCATGCAATATTTCCCTTATTTATAAAAAAAGAATTTAGCAGGCGATATCTTATAATTAATGGCATAGAGTTCATTAGATTGAATATATAATATTATATGATTCGTAGAATACAGCAGTTAGTTTAATGCAGAGTTAGCTAGTGGTGAGTTATAATGGAATGGATAGTATAAGAATTAGATTCATCATCGTTTATGTTGTGTTATAGTTTATTAATTTACTCAAAGAACATAGATTCGAACTTTTGCAATAATTTTTATTTTCAGTTTTTCAATGATAACTGTAAAGCTCGTAAATAGCTACTAAAGAAAAAAAAATGGATGAGAAACAGAGAAAGCAGACGTTCTTAACTGTTCTACAACTGCCCATTTATATACAGATTTGTAATAATAAAAATATTAAACCAAAAATTATTCCGAGACAAAACAAAAACGATTGATGGAATTTAGGCTACCTTTGTCGAGAAGCGTTTAGAATTGCAGCGTGAACGGTGTGTCGTAAGTTGGTAACGGCGGATTTGTCATCAAATTTCTCTCGGACACGCAAGTTATTTCGACACAAAACACGAGTCGAAAATAAAACCGAGTCGAAAACGCGTAGGTACTTTATATTAGTGAAAAAATTAACATTTCTCCTGGAGTTTAGTAACAGCACATCGACTCGGAATTTGGCAAGCGGGAATGCATCAATTACGTAACGTCGACAAGTGATTTATCTTTTGTTGTGTTAGTGATTTTATTTATGACGCCATTTTGTTTATTTCTATTAATACGATTTATTTATTTTTATTTTTTCTTTAAGCGATTTTATTTATGTGATATTCGTGTTTACTTTAAGTCATTGGTAAAGATTGTATTTTAAATTGCGGACCATAGTCCTAACTAATAATATATCAACTTAGATTGAATTTATTTGTTTGTTACGCTTAATGCCAAAACTGCTCAAGCGATCTTAATGAATTTCGTATATACATTATAAAGAATTCAAAATGACCATGGGGTACTCGTCCACGAAGAAAAATGTGCTATTCACAAGGGGTAGAGTATATCAACATGAACGTATAGCAAGCTGTGAGCAAACACTAGAATTTTTTTTTTCAACATTATACGCTGTAGTTAGTTTTGTACTCAGCTCTTTTCTTGGTTCAAACTTTACTATCAAAATAATTGCAACTATTCTATATTTGGAACAAGAGAATATATCTAGTTATTCTAATAATAGAATCAGCAATTAGATCTAGGTTATTACGTTATGTTCTTATTTTTTAATTCATTAATTGTTATGTAAACGAAATTTCTAAATCGAGAGATGTTTTCGTATGAAAGTATTTAAGACGCTTTTAAAATATGTTTAGATATCAATTTTACATTAAGACCTGGCTGCAATTAATTATTTAAGTTCAAGGAGTTTATTACAAATAGTTTTCATAGGGCACGTTAACATACACTCTTTTGTATATATTTTTTTAATATTCTATAAATATTTTAAAGACGTAACTCTGCGTTTGAATTCTTAACATTAGTATCAGTTAATGTCTGTTTTATTTTGTTTCAACTTGCGATAATATTTATTGGTTAGCGCGTGTTGATCCTAAAACCGTTGTTTTATGGTTTTGTAATACAAGAATTTAGATATATTACGGTACTAAAAGTTTTAACTAATACGATCAGATATGGGTGCTTTTTATATAAAATAATTGTGGCTGTTTAGTATGATTACTTCTTAAACACTTGTTCCTTTATTGTCATTATTTTCTGACCCTTATTTCACCTAAGTATCGTCGACACAATATGTTATCCTTTTCTACCCTCCCTTGTTAGATGTCATCTTAGTATTCACACATAATTTTTTACACATTCCGTCCGTACCTTTTGTGGTCCTCTTCTACTTACCCGATTAGGCCTCCCACAGCAGCGGCTCAATCCTGGGTTCGATCCCTCGGTAGGGAGCCCTTGAGTGCGTTGCTTGCGCGATACAGTCACACACAAATATACATCACTGCTACAACACTACACGATCACCCCCACACACGTGCACGCCTACACGCTTACACATAAATGTGGAAGGGTTTACTTTTTTTCCCTTATCGAATTGAAACACTTTCAATTTTCCGATAATAAATATATGGAGGTGTTGTTGAGGCGTGTATGCTTGGTACACATATACGTTTCAACATCTCATACATATATAAATAGTTAGCTAGGCTAGCTAAGATAGGTCGTGATTTTGCATGCAATAGCCAAGCCGAGGTTTGCCGTGCACCCTTGAGCTGGTTGCCAAAATAAAATTGGCTGAGTGCCTTAAGCGCTCGCCTTAGTAGTCCGGTGAAGCTGTTAAGACCTTGCTGGGTCAATAGCGTAATCATTTCGAAAAAAAAGCCTACATTCACCTACCATCATAATCAAATACTTTCCAGTTACGTGATTCTTATCTCTCCTCAGGACATGTAAATACCATGCTATCATATTATACTTCAACTTCTCTTTCACTGGTGCTATTTTCAAACTTCCTCTCATATACTCGTCTCCGCATATAAATAAACAAAAGAAGGTTATCACGATATCTCCATCTTCACATAGCATAATATGAAGTCGCTTCCGCTGTCTGTTCCCTTAGATCTTTTAAACTATTCAACGGATTTTAATACAGTTTTCAGTAATAGATAGAGTGATTCAAGAGGAAGGTTTATGATACATACACATTACAGTAGAGAAGAGCCGAAAAAATCAAAGATTTGTAATGTGATGTCGTAACAAACATATTTCTGTGAGCTTAATTGCAAACGCTGAGTAAACCTTACGAGATAGATGAAGTTTATTTACTATGGAATTCTACATCTACACTTATCATTAGGTATGTTCTTGTTCTTGCAAGGGATAAGCAGTAATCTATACTAATATTATAAAGAGGTAAAGTTTGTGAGTTTGTGACGTTGTGAATTGTGATGTTGTAGGGAGTAATCTCAGGAACTACTGGTCCATATAAAAAATTATTTCATTGTTATATAGCCCATTTATCGAGGATGGTTATAGGCTATATATCATCACGCTAAGACCAATAGGGGCGGAGCAACAATGAAGAATGTTTAAAAATCGGGGTGTTTTTCTTCTTGAGAGCTTTCGCTGCATATTAGTTAGCCCAAATTAACTATGTCCATGCGAACGAAATCGCGGACAGAGGCTAGTAACATATATATTGACTAGCGAGCCTGGCGGACGTTGTCCCATCCTGCTAATATAAAAATATTCACAAATAAATATACCTAAACCTTCTTTTCCTCAACTTTATTGTTCGAAACCGCATGAAAATTCGTTCAGTAGTCCTTGAGTTTATCGCAAACAGACAGACTTGGTAGATGGTTCTTTTTTATAATATGTAGTGATAAAAGAATAAACACACTACGATATGGCATTAAGAGTTTTTGGAATATCAAAATAATTTGGCATAAAAAAGTTACTGTGATTAGTTAGTGTTCTATAAAATTGCATAATAAAATTATGAGATCATAGAGTATGTTTTCTTTCAACAGCTCAGTAACTCAGTACGTTAGCATAAATAATGTGTATACCTAGGTACGTTTTGTTTAGACTATCATCGGCATTTTACATTTTTATAGAGTTACAAGTTAGTCGTTAATATGATACCACTTTATTATGCTAAAATTCAATCAATATATAGATTACTGCGGGATTGTATCTACAGATTTAAAACTTTATGTGTTATTACAAATAATTTAAATACGTATTGAATACTTGCTTTAAAAAGGTTATGTTTTAAATGCACCGCGCTCGCTGAATGTTCGCCGCCTTCCTCTTTTGTCTCGCTTAGGTTAGGTCAGGTTAGACTTACGAAAAAAGGATAACACGAACTTGCCTCGGGCGAGTGCGATTCATTTAGTACGAAACCTTTTTAAAGCAAGTATTTAATACATATTTCACTATTTTGTAATAACACCATAATCGTTTATCAAATGACGTATTTTACAGTCTTACGATACTTTGTACATGAGAATGCGTAAATATATCCGACACCTTGCCTTTTATAGGACGAACTATATAAGTCAAAGCAATTACCATTTACTCATAATTCTGCAGAATGATTTAATAACAAAAATAATAAAAAAAACAAATTAATATTATTTAAGTACATCAATTCTATATAAAAACATTGTTACTATGTATCTGAAATATGTTTAGACATACAAGGATGTGTGTAGAGCAGCGACATCTTGCCTTTTATAGGCCAAACTATGGAAGTCAGAGCAATTACTATTTATTCATAATTCTGCAAAATACTTTAACACTAAAATAATGATAATTATCAAACTAATGTTATGCGAGTAATAAATCAATTGTAAATAATAATATCAACCCTTATTTATGTCTCTTTGAAATCTATATAGTAATGTATTTTTAATATGGTGGCGCTAGGTGTCAGTGCGTTTCTCTAATATTGTGGCGCTAGTATCAATGTATAATTTCAATATGATGGCGTTAATGTCAATGTTCCGGTCGTGTTATAGTCTCGCTTCTTGAATGTGATGTAGTAGCACCGGAGGTAGATGATAACACCAAGAAGTAATAAAAATGAACTTGGCAGTTTTTGGCGCGAGTTTAGTCTGTCATGTAGTGTGGATTTAATATTTTATTCATAATCTTGTGTTATTTGACTCTATATTTTGTAAATTTGGTGGTGTTTTACGTAATATAGTTAGTTTATTGTGCATAAGTGAAGGGAATGGAAAATAATACCACGAAGCATGAAATTCTGAGATGCCACAAAAACCCCATGGAAGGTTCTAACAAGGGATCCACCATATTGTTAGAATATTGATTGACACGACGCTTAATATTGAAACGATCGCACGACGCTTGTAACATTTTGACTACGCGACAATGGCAGTAATAATCTGAAAGATTGATTGCCAAAAATAATAAAAAAAAAAATGAACTAGAAACTTACCAATGTATTTATATGAGATAGTTTTATAAAGTGACTTTGTTGTATACCTGATGATAAACATAGTTTAAGTAAGAAACAGGTTAATCAGAAATTATTCAATCCGTCGGCAGCTACAACCGTCAATTTCGTAATTCTCTAGTCTAATAGAAGGTCTATACAAGTAAATGACAATGACTGAGTCGCTATGTCTGAGTCATTATAAATTATTCACTATGACTGGATTCGCACTATATCTACTATTAACGAACTAGCCGAGTATAGAAATAATTATTGCATTGTACCACATTATAGCTTAAACGTATGTGGCGTGTTACATTCAAGTGTACACAGTCGTTATATGCTTATAACCTTTTACAATTCATTGTCAGTTCAAGGGTAATGATGTAATATCGCTTTTCGACCAGCAATGGAAATGATATGTGAATAATATACCGCACTTTCTTTTATCGTCGATATAAATCAGCTCCAATGAAAGCTTTCAACACTATTGTGGGAAAGTTGTGGGCTGTAAAAATGTATTTTCGAAATCAATTTTGCTTTACCGTTCCCATTTGATTTTATGTAGATAGAAAACTTTTACATCTGAAAATTAGCGTGGGTTTTTTTTATGTAGACGAATATATTACATTCCGCTTCACCTAACCACAGTCCGATACATTTCAATTAAATAATTTTAAATCTTTAAGAACTAACAGGTGCTTTTAAATTCGTATTGATATTAGAAATGCGGAAATGATTTTGTCTTTCTGTGTGTTAACTTTAGACCCGGACCGATCGTAAAAATAATCTAGTATAGATACAATCCGGGATTTGGTGAAGGTCATAAGACAGCATAAGAATTATTTTCACGGAAAATCATGTAATTGTGCCGAATTTCACGATAATTGCACATTAGATTTAATCAAATTCAGAATACTTTTGGAACGAAGTTCCTTAATGTGGCTTATTGGTAGTGCGATTTAGTCGAAATCGTCACGTAAAGAATATGCTGTGTGATGTACCGGGCCTACTACAGGCAAATGAGCACATAAGGGAGTGCGTAGCCGGGAGCGCAACTCTCCCTCTCTCTGAGGGACACGCGCTTATACTTTTTCATTAACTTGAACATACAACTTCAGAATTGGCAGTATGGATTAATACCTTCGCCTGTCTTATTGGACGAATATTATTACTACTTAACCTTTTTGAATAGCAACATAAAATAAACTTTGGAAATGTTTGCGATATAAACGTACCACGTATAATCAAAAATTGGAAACATAACTAACGTAGAATAAACTTCTTGAATAGAAACACAAAATAAACTCTGAAAATATTTGTGAGAGAATATTATCACGTTATCATGGCAACGTATATAATACTGACGGTAACACGCAGCGGAAGCTCTCAGAATAGCCCGATTGTAAGACATTCTTCATTAGTGCTCCGCTCTTATTGGTTTTAACGTAATGATATGTAGCTTATAGCCATCCTCGATAAATGAGTTATCTAACACTTAAAGACATTTTCAAATCGGACCGGTAGTTCTTGAGATTAGCGCGTTCAACCATACAAACAAACAAACAAACTCTTCAACTTTATATATTAAGTATAGATTAGTATAGATTAAGTTTTGAAAAATGGAAACTGCTCCAAATGCCACACGCAGATTGGGAAAAGTTGATATAATTGTATAACTAGATACAAGTATTTAATATTTACATTTGTTTATTGTACATGTGATTTGAATAAATTTTCATTTAGTAATTATCTTCATATACCGTATATTTACTATTTTATATACATTTTTTTATGAATAAATATTTTTCCTGAAATCTATACTATAATAAAACTGTAACAAGTCGAAATCTGTACATTCAATATTTTTTGAAAATTTTAATCAAGGTAGACTATGTTATCGATATAGAAGCCAAAAATAATCTTTTTACAATTTTTGTCTGTCTGTCTGTCCCTGTGAACACGCATCACTCTGAAAGTACTGAACCTATCTTGACGAAACTTGAAGTAGTGATAACTAATATTACGAAATTACATCAAATATACTTTTTGTCCCATAAAATGCAAAGGGTTCTCCAGGATAAAGGATTAAAGTCTAGAATCTAAACCCGTATTACTCTGAAAGTAGTGAACCAATTTTAACGAAACTTAACAAAGTGATAACTAATATCATAAGGCTACATCCAGGATGCTTTTTGTTCCATAAAACGCAAGAGGTTTTCCAGGATAACAGACGAAAGTTAAAAATTTGTAGTTCATGTAATTCTTGACGGAATTTGGTAACTTTTCTTTGTGTTATATAAAGCAGTAAGATTAGATAAAAGTTTAAGCTACATTTCATCACGTTAGGCATCTTAAAAAAAAACAAAAGGGGTGAACGGTGAGATTCGAACCAACGTTCCTGTCGATACGAAAAAGTCGACACACAGGACGATTGTGCCAAGACGAACTGACTTCTCATTGCGAAATTATCTATCAGCTGAATTAGTTAGAAGTATTAACGTATAATATACTAACGTATGTGTTTGTTTTTTATTATGAAGCATTTTATTTTCATTGATCCATTTTCAAACTACAACGATTGTAAAGAATATCTTCTATTTTATTACTAGCTTCTGCCCGCGACTTCGTTCGCGTTCTCAAAAGGAAAAACATCCTGATTTTGAAACATTTTTCATCTGTGCTCCGCTCCTATTCGTTTTAGCGTGATGATATATAGTCTATATCCATTCTCGATGAATGAGCCATATAACATTGAATTGAATTATTCAAATCGGATCTGTAGTTCCTGAGATTACGCCCTACAACGTCAGAACATCAACACGGTCACAAACACAAACTTTACCTCTTTATAATATTAGTATAGACTATGTAACAAACTATAGTATTTAAATATAGTACCTATTTCTTTTTATACAGCTGTTGTTTGTTAAAACAGCGACCAGGTACTCATGTATTTTTTTAGATGGCGCTTTAACATAATAATAGCTCCGTGGCAAACGTAGTGATGTTGAAATTTGACAGAAAACGGTGATTGTGGTTATCATTATAAAATTTCGATTTATGCTAAAAGCCATATATAGTCGAATAATAAACGTTAAATGTCGTTTATTTTTTACAGAGCAACGCATTAGTTTTATTCCAGTTCCGTAAAATTCCATTTCAAAGTAGTGTCTTATAACTATAATAAAATTGTAAATAGGTCAAAACTTATACATTAAATATTTTTTGATAATTATAAGTGAGGTGAACTTTGTTTTCGATATAAAAGTCAATAATAATCTATTTACCATTTTTGTCTGTCGCTGTGAACACGTACCACTCTGAAAGTACTGAACCAATTTCGACGAAATTGACACAGAGGTAACTAACACTATAAGATTACATTTAGGATACTTTTTGTCCCATAAAATACAAGAGTTTCTCTAGGATAACGGATGAAAGACTAAAATTTGTATTCAATGGAATTCTTGACGGATTTTGGTGAATTTTCATTGTGATATACATAGATACATATAGACAGATTAGTTAAACATTTAAGCTGTATTTTACATTTTTTTTCGTTTTGTATTCAGGGAATCCCTGGTACCACTGATCCGATTTTGATTGTTTTTTAATGTTAGAAAGGTATATTATCTGTCAGTGATATAGATGTTTATTTTGGCAAATATATATTTCCATTACTTAATCATAAGGAATGTAATTGAAATTGGCAAAAAATCATTTATACTGAGAAGACATTTATCGGCAATATATGTAATTTAGTATTTATCTTAATTGAACCCGGTAGGTGATGCTGCCAACGGGTTTAGGCTTATTTTAGAAAATTTCTCATATACCAACTGGGTTTATGTTTGAGTGAGTCGTATAGTTCGGATTTACAATTTAAAACGGTAGATTTCGCTGCGATCGCGTTTTAGATTTATTAAGATTTTTCGCGGATAAAAATACAATTGAAACAGGTAATAATCGATTTTGTGCAGACGAAGTTGCAAGGGTCAGCTAGTAATGAATAAAACTCTCTGGTTTAATTCGTTCCTTTAGTACTTCCAAAAATAATATAAAATAAAGATTCAAATATATAGATATCATTTCGAATTCCCTTCGGAGTTAAAGAGAAACCGTAAGGAACTTTGTTCCTGATGGGGTCGTGCACAATTTTTGTTAAATATTTTTTTTCAATTATTGTTCCGAATTAGCAATATAATGGGAGAAACGGATGGTCGCTATTTGATACGAGTCTGTTCTGTTTCCCTTGACGCGTTGCTTGAGCATTATATAATAAGGTCACAAAGGTTTCTAAGTCATAGATTAGGTGCAGGTCATAGAGTTTTGGCAATTTCTAAGTCCGTTAAATGCTTTGCGATTAGTGACCTCAAAACACTGGTAATAAGTAATCTTTTATAGATACAATTCTCTTTTTTATACCACATCTTCGCATGTATTTAGTAAATGACGTCATATTTAAACAATTTAGATCCTTTTTCTGCTGTTTACAGTTCATTAAAGTTATAGGTAGGTGGGTAGATTTGTCGGTGGTTAGAGCCACGCTGAAGCTATTACTGGTTTCTGCATGAATGGGATAGTACCACCCTCTCACAGAAACACAGACGTAAAGTAACAGTGTTTGCATTGTTGCGTTTTGTTCGGTCAGCGCCGGAAACCCACCACCCCTCCCCTCGCCCCACCTTTCTCCACCCTTACCCCCTTCCCTCCAAACACAGGCTGGCAACATACTTGCGGCTCCCCTGGTGTTGCAAGTGTATAGACGTCCATAGGGACGGCGATGATCATTTAACATTAGGAGACGTGCATGTTCGTTTGCCCCTTATGAAAAAAAAACTAGAAGTAACGTAAGAATCTTCACATAAACATTTTGTTGCGTACAGTTGTAAATCTGTCGTATCTTCTTAGATATTCATTGAAATTAAATGTAGTTAAGGACAAATTTCATCACTATTAAATACTCAACTAATGTACATAATTGGATAAGGGTTATACTATATTCGTCAATATGACGTCATAACATTTAAAGTATTAGAACAATTACTGTGAGTTTTTTTTTTATCTTTATTTTTGGCAACCAATCTTTCCGATTATTACTGCCATTGTCGCGTAGTCAATAATATTACAAGCTTCGTGGGATCACTTCATTATTAAGCGTCGTGTAAGTCAATATTCTAACAAGATGGCGGATCTCTTGTTAGATCCTTCCAGGGAGTTTTTGTGGCATCTCAGAATGTCATGCTTCGTGGTGTTATTTTTATTCATTTCACTTATGCACAATAATTTAACCATATTACATAAAACACCACCAACTTTACACAATATAGAGTCAAGTAACACAAGATTATGAATAAAATATAAAATCCACTACATGGCAGACTGAAACCCCGCCAAAAACTCCCTACTGTGAGTTACTGTTAAAAGACAAACGTTTACTGGATTTTTGTAGACATTATCAAAATGTGTCATATCGTACAATATTTAAGTGTATCGTATAAGGTTTTGTCAGCGTTCCCGTGCGTTTGGTTGATTAATAGACTTTATAAAGATGTATATAATTATTGCTCCGATTGCCAATAGATATGAAAACTACTGTAATGTAAATAATT
The DNA here is from genome assembly GCA_014332785.1 of Antheraea mylitta. NCBI lineage: Eukaryota > Metazoa > Arthropoda > Insecta > Lepidoptera > Saturniidae > Antheraea > Antheraea mylitta. Next base: position 1,557,686 of record JACEII010000026.1, on the reverse strand, counting down.
TTAATAAACAAAATAAAATTAAAAAAAAAAAAACGAAACTAATTTCAAAATTTTTTCTCCTCGAACTGCTTACGCTATAGACCCAAAAAGGTCTTAACAGTTTCACCGGACTACAATTTTAAACACACTATAATTAATGTGAAAATTCAGAGGTATACTCAGTTATTCCATTGTTTTCAGTTTTTACCTCTTTTGGCAATCTTTAGGACTACCTCGTCTTTTTTTACAATTAAATTTACATTTGTTTACACTTTCATTCAATTGAATGAAAACAGACTTTAACAGAATGTGTTACGTTGCTCTGTCGTCATTATACGTACTTAATTCACTTTCATAACGCCCACTTCGTCACATGACAGCTAACGTATAAAGATCATTTTACACTGTCCATCAAATTTGATTGTGTTTGGCCGGAGTTCAAATATTTATGATAGTTTCAACGTATTTCTCATTCTTTTAACATGCACAAAATTGGTAAGCGGTCTTGATATGGTTGCCGTAGTATTTTTGGGTATTAGATATTGCGAAGTTGGAAGTAGTACGGAACGAACCATATTTGTATGGTTTCAAACACGGAGTGCCTTTTATCACGTAGATTATTATTATTAATAAGACAAAAATTCAGATTGCATAGATAACTCTAAACCAATACACAAGAGTACAAACTGTAATATAACATAAATAAATTCGCTACTTTAATTTCTGGATTGATTAGTGCGCAAAACAACTGAACATTGTTCTTAAACCGTTTATTTATGTTTTCATAAATCAGGGGTTTTAATTTATTTTGTTTAGAAAGCTATATTTTTAAACTGAAAACTTATGACTGATTTGAATTAATATAGTGAGTGCAAAAATATAAAATTTTAAATTTTATTCTAATACAGCAAAGAGACTGCGTTGTAGCTTACCACAAGTAGAGCACAATCCAAATCTAAGATCCATTTGTAGCGATCAATGGCAATTTTCTCATTACCTGATTATGGACTTGCCGATCCTGGGCCGATCATAGGACACTACCATCCACTAAATAATAATAATGTAGTCTGAATATTAGTAAAACATCGAAAAGTGAATATAGTATATTGGTACATATTAGCTTGAACAAACTTTTTAGAATTGCTACCACATTTTTCATATCTTTAACGAAACATGGCATTCTCTAGCATAATGTAAATAATATTCAATTATTTGTTATCAAGAGCTGCCTTACTCTTGTCAACAGCCTTCTATGTTTATACTCTGCAATTCGTAGTAAGGCTACCCACGTACATTACGAAATTGTGTATCAATTAAAAATAGTTCCATTCATTCGTTCATTCACTCGCGCCGTTCGTTGAGTGTGAAACTTCACTAAGTGTTGTCACGTGGTTATTTGCCGCTCGGGTAATGGAAAAATGGCAGAAATGTTTTCAATCGGTGATCCTAGCTGAACGGATTATAAATAGAAACAGTTTGTTGAGAAAACAGGTGTTATTGCGTATGCTGTGAAGCAAAATGCTCGTAGGTAGTACACATCCGTACTGATACGATTTTTACGTGGACCGTTTTAATTATCGTATATTGTTGTAGAATTAAAGTTTGTACAAAAATTATATTCTGCGTATATTTAGACGTTTGTGGCTAATTTTAATGTCGTATTGCTTTGAAATAAATTCATTTGTATACATACAAATAAGAAAGTGGAGCAAACTCGCTTTAAAAACGGTTGCGCTGTGTTTCTACTTTCACACCTTAGTTCTTTAATCTCTCATCATATTTGGTTCGAGGACTACAATAGAACTGGTCTTGGTGGCCTCACGGCGTGATTATATGTTTAGTAAAACGTAGGATGGAACTCTCTGGAAGGTTGTCGCAATTTGATTTATGACACCGATAACGCTTTAAGGAAGAATAAAAATTCGGAATGTACTCCAAACATCTTAGTTTCCATACAGTTGTCCGAGCGATAAAGTTTATCTAAGGATCCAGAGTAGCGTCTTTTAACCAGGCATCAATAAACCATCATACTATTATATTTGTATCGACGAGTTTGACGTGATGTCTAGAAAGTTTTGTAGTTGGTAGAGTCACGCTGAAGCTATTACTGCTTTCAGCATGAATGGGTTGCCTCCCCCGGGAGCCGACCACCCTCTCACATGAAATCGACGTAAAGTAACAGTGCTCGCATTGTTGTGTTTCGTTCGGTCAGCGAGAGCGCCAGAGGCTCACCTCCCCTCCCATTGCCCTTCCCTCCTCTCCCTGCTCTTACCCCCTTTCCCCAAACACAGGCTGGCAACGCACTTGAGACTCCACTGGTGTTGCAATTGTCTATGGACGGCGGTGATCACTTAACATCAGGTGGGTGACCCGCCTGTTCGTTTGCCTCCTATGACATAAAAAAAAAATCTAGAATGACACGTTTTCAGTTTTCGTATGTAATGTATAAATACACAGTTATAATCATTTACAGTGTATATGGTAAAGTGACTATATTAAACAGGACTTAAAAAAATTTACAAGCTTGCGAGCAAAAATACCGAATTATTAAACGATTGCAAGTTAATTTTAAAAGATCTCGTGTCGCAAACGATAATGGGCACAGTATAAACAAAACATGTTGCGCTCGTTCCGCCCCCTATCGCCATGACGTACAAGTTTTATTCAATCTCCGGTGAAAAACACGTTTTTTTCCTATCATATAAACAGACTCACATGAATGGGCGAGTTTACATCATTTGTGAGTAATCTCTATTACACTATCGTGATTCTTTTTATTGTTATAGAATATTATGAATCTCTTGGATTTATTATTGACATTTGTAATTTTTTAAAATATGTTTTATGGATTTTTAGTATTTTTTCGTGAAAGTACTGAAATTACGTAACAACTAGGTGACAACCGCGACTTTGTTTGCTTCACTTATTACTTTAACAACGTATTTCATGAAAAAATAAATAATAAGCACCACACAGCTTGCCCCATTCCTTCAAAGCAAGAAAATATGAACAATTGATTTTGTATGCTCTTAAAATTCTCATAACTCTAATACAAACTGAGCTATCGTAATGACTGTTTTATTTTTTAATACGGACTAAATGTCTAAGAATGAATTTAAAAAATATATATTAGTCAATCCATTAGCGGGTTATTTATATATTGATGTATCGGCGTATAATTAGAAAGAATATAAAAATAAAATATTATCACGAAATTGAAAAATAAATAGATGCATTGAATTAAGGCTGAAAGAAGAGAGCCCTTGTTTCTTGATGAATTACATTTTCACCGCACAATACAGGTTTGTTTGCTGTGAAACATAAAATTAAGTTTATTAACCAGATAGTTTTTATATAAATGTATTCTAATTTGGTATGGATGTGCATAGAGCCATCTTTAAATCAACGATGAACTCTATTTCCATTTGGGTAAAGAATAGATCGACAAACGTTTATAGCTGTATTTAAATCGCAGTACTGTCGCTAGATGACGCTATAATAATGTTTGCATATAAAATATTGACATGGCGAATACACTCGCTAATTACAAAGGTCCGAGCCGGAAGATAAAAAAAAAAGAAATTACTTAAAACTTAATCAGCAATTATGATGTTTTGTGATGCCATAACTCACTGATACTGTACCAAATTTGACTTTTAAATAGTCATATTTTGTTTTATCTTTATTTTTGACAACTATTCTTTGAGATTATTACTGCCATTGTAGTGTGGTTAATAATATTACAAGCGTCGTATGATTATTTCAATATTCTAACAAGATGATGGTTCCCTTGTTAGGCCTTTCAGGGAGTTTTTCTCAGAACTTCATGCTTCACGGAATTCTTGTCCATTCACTTCCCTTATGCACAATAAACTAACTATATTCCGTAAAACACCACCAAATTTACAAAATGTAGAGTCAAATAACACAAGATTATGAATAAAACTAGCTGTTACCCGCGGCATCGCACGCGTTTTTTAATACATTAAATAAATTTAAAATCGTGATCACACATCTAGTGTAAATTACAATAATACTATTTCAAAAATATTTCTATCACACGCACATCATCTACTGTAACAAGTAACGTGTACATTATATATGTGAATACCAATAGTGAATCGAATGGGATGGGATTATCATCAGCCACATAACTGGAATTTTAAACTACATATCACCCTCAGTGCTCACACTATATAAGAAAATAATGAAAATATGAAGCTAAACATTATCTAACAATATTTGTTAATTTTTTTTAATTTATATAGATATAATATGTCCATAGTGTCGATATAATCAAGTCATTATTATACCTTGTTATAATTTAAATCACATAATTATATGACTTTCAATTATATTTATTCTTGGAGTCCAGTACAGCGTACGTCACACGTGTATGTTTACAGTGAACAACATATTTTTGATTAATTTCACACGGACGAATGCACGGATAACAGTTTATCACTACATTGTGTAAAATAAAGTCCTATTCCACGTCTGTCTATATGTCTGTTCGCAATAAGATCAAAAACTACTGAACGCATCTTCATGTCGTTTTCACCAATATATAAAATGGTTCTTGGGCAAGGTTTAGGTTTAGTTTGTCTTATAATCAGGGCGGGCAACGTCTTCTAAACCCGCTAGCTTAAAATGAAACAGCTAATTAGTTACTTATTTGCCCGTGAAATTCCCTTTCAAATATTACTTGTAGTCCGGTGAAGCTGTTAAGCGTAGTCATTTCTAAGAAAAAAAAAACGTTCAAATAGGTTAAGTCGTTTCGGAGATTACCCGGAACAAATAAAAAAACATACATATCGACAGAGTTAAAAAAAAATGTTGATGTTTGTGGCATCACAGATTGTATTCACCAAAAATAATTTATTTTAATATAAATTACACTCATTTTACTTTTATAATACGTAATATATAAATTACACTCATTTTACTTTTATAATACGTAATATATCACAAATAAAAAATTGGGAACAAAACTAACGTAGAATAGAGTTTTTGAAGAGTTTTTGTCGAGATTTCAGTCTGTCATGTAGTGGATTTTATATTTTATTCATAATATTGTGTTACATGATTCTATATCGTGTAGAAATTGGTTGCGTTATATATAATATCATTCGTTTATTTTGCATAAGTGAAATGAATGAAAAATAAAACCACGGAGCATCGATTCTATGGTCTTGAAGATTAAGAATATAAAAATGTATGTTATATTATATAGAGGATTCGGCGCTTATACCTTTACATTAACTTGAACATAGAAGAAAACTAACTATATTGACAACTTCAAAATTGGCAGTATGGATTAATTCCTTCGACTGTGTTATTGGACGAATATTATTACTACTAAACTTTCTGAATAACAACACAAAATAAACTTTAGAAATGTTTGCGATATAAACGTAACACGTAGAATTAGAAATCGGAAACAAAACTAACGTAGAATAAACTTTTTGAATAGGAATACAAAATAAACCATGAAAATATTTCTGATAGATTGTTATCGCGTTACCATGGCAACGCATATAATACTGACATTAACACGCAGCGGAAGCTTCCAAAATAGCCCGATTTTGAGACATTCTTCATTAGTGCTCAGCTCCTGTTGATTTTAACGTGATGATATGTAGCCTATAGCCATCCTCGATAAATATGCTATCTAACACTAAAAGAAACTTTTAAATCGGATCTGTAGTTCTTGAGATTATCGCGTTCAACCAAATAAACAAACAAACAAACTCTTCAGCTTTATATATTAGTATAGATATAAAATCCACTACATGACAGACTAAAATCCTGCCAAATATTGGACAGTGCAGAGCTCTATTAGGCTTACAATTTTGTTATCAGATACTTAAAATCAAATTTGTGAAACAACTAGGCCGATGCGATGTAAGCATGAGGGTTAAAGGCGAAGAATACAAGAAAATGAGGTACTGGCGGGATTTTGGGATGTCATGTAGTGGATTTTATTCATAATCTTATGTTATTTGGCTCTATATTTTGTTATATTGGTGGTGTTTTACACAATATAGTTTCGTTATTGTGAACAAGGGAAGTAGATGGGAAATAATACTACGGAGCATGGATTCTGATTTGTTACAAATAATCCCCGGAAAATTGTAACAAAATGGCCACCATCTTGTTTGTTCAGGGGAACGATCGCAAGAAACTTATATGGTTTTTTTTTTTCGATCTGATTACGCTATTGACCCAGCAAGGTCTTAACAGCTTTACCGGACTACCTTATAATATGGTTTATTTACTTTACACTGGCAGTAATGATCTACTAGATTTTTGCCAAAAAAATAACAAAAAAAAATAGTGTTATATATTTTTGTAATATAGTACTGAATTGGTTTGTTTTCTGGTAAGAATTTCATCCGTCATATAGTAAGAATCATAAAGCGTATTCTCGAGTAACATTTAGTCTCAGCTTCAATAAATATTATCAATTTTTTTTTTTCGAAATGACTACGCTATTGAACTGGCAGGGTCTTAACAGCTTCATCGGACTACGCTATCAAAAATTATTGTAATATTAATGACGAAGATTTAAGTAGATAAGTAAATGGACATTCAAATAAATTTATTAGACACTGTTTTTTTTACTTCGGTTCTACGCCGACGCAGACACAGCTAATCTTTAAGATACATAGGCAGTGGGAAACCGGTTAAGAACATCTCCCTCCTCAATTTGCCAACGGATTCTTCACTATTTTTTTTTGTAGCTATTGCTCGCTAATTAGCTATAAAAAAATGGTTTTTTTCTCAGTAGTCGAAGTTCGACTATTCCAAACTTAGTGACACATTCCAAATTTAGTGGTGTGACGCCATATAGTGGTGGCATCTTGTGTTGTGTAGCTTGATTACTGTATAAAAGCGAATATGAGGAATAAGTGATAACTGTCTGTACTGTCACAAAATCCCCTTGGAATGTTATAACTAGGAATTTCACAATTTTGTTGAAACATTAAAGTCACCATAAGAGACTTTTAGTAATTATACACTAACATTAAGAAT
>JACEII010000026.1:1523771-1550662 GCA_014332785.1 Antheraea mylitta | reverse complement strand
AACACAAAATACCCTTGGAATGTTGTAACTAGGGAATCCACAATCTTGTTGAAACATTGAAGTCACCATAAGATACTTTTGGTAATTATACACTAAAAGTAAGAATTTGTACATATAGCTTTGTTTGCTAAAGTAGGAAAAAGAAAATGGACGAAAGACCTCGTATTGACTGATAGAATAATAAATGCGCAATTATGGAAGTCTGTACTGATTTTTTAATTTGTGTCATGTTTCAGTAAATTGCTTATTGTGTAACTGAGTGTTTATTAAAGTAAACATTTCTTTAGCTGCTTTTAGTGATTATAATTAGGAGAAAAATCATGGGTTTGAGTCACCATGTCTGACCTCAAAATGCTCGTGATGCATTGCGCTTACGCTTACGCCAGACATAATATAGCGACCTGTGTACATTTAATATTTATTTTTTGTGTCGTGTTTATGCAGCCTGTTTGATTGATTAATGAGCTTTATACATATAATTATTGTTCCGAGTTCCAACACATGTAAAAACTAGACTAAGGTTAATAATTTCAATTTACAAATTATGAAATTATTTAAATTTACATTATACTTGTTTTTTTTTAAACAAAAACAAGTATACATTTCTCATCGCTAACTGTTTAACTCGATTAGAGTTGAATTCAAATATAAATAACTTGAAAACTGCAAAATTAACGTTAAATTTGCGTAAGTTCTCGTTTAGGGTTATTTCTCTAACTTTCGTAATTGAATTATGGCAGAGGTGGTCTTATTCTGAATGTCGTGCCAGAATCACCTTAAATTTTAGTTCTGTGTTAGTTTGTTATTTATATTAATTATACAATATTGTTAAACTTTATTTGCAATTTCGTAAATATTTGTTACTTGTTGTATTGGTGATTTTAAAGACGAATATATGCTAATAATAATCAATTACTAGCAAGAAAATCTTTGGCGAAAGATTTAGGCATCTTATTTGATGATAAATTATCATTTAGAGAACATTACCATGACATCACTAGTAGAGCTTTTAGAATTTTAGGTTTCATAACTAGATCATCCTTATCTTTTAAAAACCCTAACAGTCTTGTCATCCTATTTAACAGTTTAGTTCGTAGTATCGTCGAGTATGCATCTGTAGTTTGGTCACCTTGTTGCACCATACATTCTAAATCTATTGAGGCAGTTCAAAGAAAATTTTCAAAAATTCTATGTTACAGGTATGGTCATGCTCGCAGTGTCTCTTCTTACTGTGACAGATTAAATAAATATAACATTATACCATTACATGTTCGTAGAATTCAACATGATCTAGTATTTCTTCATAAATTGCTGCACAATTATATTTCATCTCCCTCCTTGCTAGAGTCTCTTAATTTTAACACTAATTTCAGTTATCGTTTTCCTAAAACATTTATTCTTAAAACTTATATGAATAATACTTCTTATTTCAACCCAATTGTACGTATGACTCGTATATATAATGAGCTTGCAAGTAAACACATTTCATTAGACATATTTGACCATCGGGCATTCAAATTCAAAAAAACAGTTAAACACATTTTATATCCATGACCATCTCAACAACAGTTACTATATTATATTTTAATATTCATTATTTATGTTTGCCAACCTGTTCTTTTTTTTTCTTCCATGTGGTAATTTTAGTTTTCATAATTGAATTCATTTGAACTTTTTCGTTTATTCTTTTATATATTGTTTTTTTAATCCAATGTTTCTATTCTATTAAAACAATTTATTATTTCCTTATTATCATTAGTGTAAGTTAATTTTCTATGTGGTAAAGCGTTTTAGGTCTTCAATTTAGTTTTTTTTTTTTTTATTATTGCTATTGTATTATTATTTTTGATTGTCGACTGTTGCTTTATCCATGTGTAAATAAATAAATAAATAATAAATCTATTGATCTTTTAATATATAACAATTTCCCAAATTTGGTTTATAGATTTTGGTTTGGCCGTTAGTCTACACTATAGGCATGAGAGCTCAGTGCAGCAAAAGAGATTGCGCACAGTCGGTTGCGCATGGCATCGCGTCGCCACGTCTCACATAATCGCCACGCCAGCAATCAGGTCTACCCGCGTCTATAAATGTTTCACATAAAAAAACAGAGTTTGTATTTCTAGAGTTAAGGGTTACTCACAAACCAGAATAGTAACACAGCTCAAGAGCGGGATCGTAAAAAATCTGCATAATCGCAAGTCCCAAGAGAATTCATTATGTTGTCTGCATATATATCCGGCACCCAACAATGGACAATTTATTATTTAGATTCCGCGTTTTTTCCCGGAGGATATTTCATGTAAATTTGCGTGGCTTCCATTTTGTGGTAACGTCCTCGACGGTGATTATGGCTTTGACGAATAATTGTTGAAAATTTCCATCTTGAATCATGTTTCGTGGTTTCGATAATTAGAACATGTATATAAATAGATTAAATTAAATTAACAAATTTAATCATTCTAAGGAAAGTTTTACAATTTAAATCGCTTAATTACTAATCTAATTAGGATTTTTGTATATTTCTATTAATATTTCATTACATCTAGCTGTTTTTAATTACAAAAAAAAAAAAACAACAATAAATTATTATATACGATAAATGACCAATAAGGTTGAGCATAACGAATACTCAGTAGAACTTCATTTTGCATATCTTTATTTTTAAATTTTAAGCTTTTTGATACAAAATACGAATTTAGTACGTCGTTTTTTTTTCACGTCCAGAAACTAAACGTGGTAAATGTTGAAGTTCAAGTAACTACTTATTACGTAGCTCGATTTAACATGTTAGTATTCGTATTACCTGGATAGTATTAATAGTACGTTGATTAATACATTATAAAAAAATAACATATATTCGATATTGCTGTTATTATTGGTAAGAATAGATAATTGAGATATACTTAAGCTAAATATTCATATATAATTCTATATATTCATTTTTTTTATGTTATATAGAAGGCAAAAGAACAGGCGGGTCACCTGTTGTTAAGCGATCACCGCCGTCCATAGATATTAGGAACCCTAGGGGAGTCGCAAGTGCGTTGCCAGCCTGTGTTTGAAGGAATGGAAAGAAATGGAGAGGGGTTAGAGGAGAGGGGAAAGGAGAGGAGAGGGGAAGGGAGAGGAGAGGGTTGGGGAGGGGGAAGGGAGAGGAGAGGGTGGGGGAGGGGGGATGAGAACGGGGGGGGGGGGAGGGGGGGGGGGGAGGGCGGGGAGGGGGGAGGGGAGGGGGGAGGGGAGAGGGGAGGGGAGAGGAGAGGTCGAGGAGAAGGGAGAGGAGAGGGGAGATGGGTTTCCGGCGCTCTCACTGACCGAACGAAATGCAACAACGCAAGCAATTTTATTTCACGTCGGTAAATCCTACTGGTCCGACTTGAAAAATTCTCTCTGTGTTATATAGGTCATTTATCGAGGATGGGATAGGCTATATATCATCACGCTAAGACTAATAGGAGCGATGAAGAATGTTTAAAAATCGGGGTTTTTTTCCTCTTGAGAGCTTCCGCTGCGTGCGTGCGTGCGTATTAGCGTTAACCCAAAGTAATTATTCCACGCGAACGAAGTCGCTGGCAGAGGCTAGTAGTACATATAATACGACCCGCTTCTTTACGAAATGACAATAAAATTCTAGGATATTGTGAACACTTGCATTTAGAATCAATGTAATAGCTCAAAAACATTATGTTAGTTTCTTATTGTTAAAAAGGAAATTTAATTAAAGAGGAATCTTGTTATAAAATGTTTTATTGAATCGCTCAGAAACGTTCCGAGCTAACGCTACAATCCTATTCTTTTGTCTCCTCGTGACTTACGTACAATTATTGACTATTTGTTTTAATTATTCCACTTTAATTGAATCTAAAGATAGCAAAAACAAATGGTCCTTGGCTTACGTTTGTTATAAGAATAAACCTTGTTTTAATTGTTTGGTGGTGACAACAAAATTAGATGTTACATGGCAATAGTTACTGTTTTCATTTACCTGATGGTTTTTTTTTATCTATTGGGTAACAAGAAAATCCTCTAACAAAAGAAAGAGACCTTATCTAGGTTCACATTATTATAAAAACGTAACTAGACGTATTACTATGTTACAATAATGAAAACAGTAAAAATGAAATGATTATTTATGTATGTATGTACATATGTATGAGTATTCTTATTAATATTCAATATATATATGTATATTTTGTACTTTTTTCTTTTTATTGTTAAGACTACACATGAATAAAATAAAACTTAAAATAATTATTTTATAAATAAACAAAAACCTCAAGTATATTATCTACCGTTTGTAAGATCTTAATATAATATATACAAAAGCTTATTGGCCTTAATTTATTTGTTACATTTTTTTAACTTTTCCACAATTTTTACGCAGAATTTTATAAAACTGTCTTTAATGTTTTTGCTACTTATTAATTTTTTGAGTTCATTTTTGCATACTGTGATTCCAAGTTCCACTTCTAATTCAGTTCTAATTTTTAAAAATATAGGACATTCTATTAGAACGTGAAGGACATTTTGTTTTGTAATGTTATCACATATGCATTGAGGGGATCTTTACTTTAAATTTATAAAGATAGTCCGCAAAAGCGTCGTGTCCTGTTAGTATCTGAACTAAGGAAGTGGAAAAGTTAGTATGTTTGATAACTCGGAAAGCCTGGAATACGTTAGGAAAAAATAGTTTAGTCGTTTCAGCCGTATTTTCTGAGATAAAACGTTCATTCCATTCCAATGAGGTGGTGATTATAATACTCTTCTTTAGAAATGATATGGGACATATGGGATCATAGTGTGGTTCTGTTTTGATAGAGAGTGCAGCGTGTTTGGTCAGAAAATCTGCTCTTTCGTTTCCCGTGATACCCACATGTGCTTTGACCCAATAAAATTTAACTTCTAAGATTTCGTAGCTCTAATAATTTTATTCTAGCGGCGTATATCAAAGGGTGGAAGATTTGATAGTTTTTTATCGTCTCGAAGACTGATCTGGAGTCACCAAGTATTTTGACAGTTTCAAATTGATTTGCCATATCAATTGCCTTATGTAAAGCATATAATTCAGCCTGAAATACTGTACAAAATGGTGCTAATTTGTATTTCCTATATTCAACTTCAATACCATCTTTAAAAAGGGATAGCGCTGCACCTATATTATTAACTTGATGGTTGTAAACCTTGTTATGTTTTGAATTTTGCTTTTAATAATTAAATCGCAATGGGGTTCATAAATAATTCACATATATTAAAATCATAAGCCAATAAACACAGTAAAAATCATTGATAATGAACCACGCTGAAGCTACTACATTACTAAATACTTACATTACTTTAAGAACTTAGTTACTAAGAATAATAAAGTAAAAGGTTTATTATTTTTTGCTTTTCAGTTTTTTCGGCGGTTTAATATTTTGTTAAAAAGTTTTTATTTTATCATTTTTTGTGGTTATAATCTATTAATTACTACATGCTTAATTTATTTGTGATACACAACTCAGACACTGAATTATAAATCATCCCCTGTTTTTCTACCCTTGGGGTTATTTTTTCTTGTCAAAATGTACATGGGATCAACTTCGGGGTATACTCTTTCAAACCAAAGCCTTACTATTCTGTCAAAAGTTATGCGCGGTCTTAGATATAATTAGTGAATGAATAATCAATCATTCTCTATTTTCATACTCTTAGGGTTGGAATTTTATTCCCAAATTTATATGGGACCAACCTCGGAGTATACCCTTGACAAGAATTTTTAAAATAGGACTATATTGTAAAAAGTTATGCGTGATCATACATAATATATAATAGTATATACATTATATATATACTAGCTGTTACCCGCGGCTTCACACGCGTTTTATGATAATATTAAATAAATTTAAAATTGTTATTAGATGTGTAAATAACAATAATTCTTTTTCAAAAATATTAGTATGACACGCACATCATCTACTGTAACAGATAACATGTACATTATATATATGAATACTAATAGTGTATCGAATGGGATGGAATTTATCATAAGCCACATAGCTGGAACTTTAAACTACTATCTATGTAACACCCTCAGTGCTTACTTACACTATATAAGTAAGTAATGACAATATTAAGCTATACATTATCGAACAATATGTGTTAAATCTTTTATTACATAGATATAATATGTCCATATTGTTGATATAATCAAGTAATTAATATACCTTGCTATAATTTAAATCACATATAAACATATGACTTTCAATTACATTTATTCTTGAAGTCCAGTACAATGTACGTCACACGCGCATGTTTACAGTGAACAACGTATTTCTGGTCAATTTCACACGTACGAATGCACGGATAACAGTTCATCACAACATAGTATCAACAAAGTCGTGTTCCACGTCTGTCTATATGTCGGTTCGCGATAAGATCAAAAACGCATCTTCATGCCGTTTTTACCAATAAGTAGAATGATTCTTGGGCAAGGTTTAGGTATAGTTTGTCTTATTATCAGGGCGGGTATCGTCTGCTGAACCCGCTAGCTTAAAATAAAACAGCTAATTAGTTAGTTATTTGCCCGTAAAATTCCTGTTCAAATTTTACTTGTAGTCCGGTGAAGCTGTTAAGCGTAGTCATTTCTAAGAAAAAAAAAACGTTCAAATAGGTTAAGTCGTTTCGGAGATTACCCGGAACAAATAAAAAAACATACATATCGACAGAGTTAAAAAAAATGTTGATGTTTGTGACATCACAGACTGTTAAGACCTTGCTAGATCAATAGTGTAGTCATTTATAAAAAAAAAACATTCAAATAGGTCCAGCCGTTTCGGAGATTACCCGGAACAAATAAACAAGCAGACATATCGACAGAATTAAAAAAAAAATGTTGATATGAACACTTTATGTATTCATCAAAAAGTAAATATTTTAATATCATATACACATACCTACTTTATTCTTATAATACGTAATATATCACACACCAAAAGTTAGGAACAAAAGTAATGTAGAACAAATTTTTTGAGGAGTTTTTGGCGGGATTTCAATTGTCATGTAGGGTATTTTATATTTTATTCATAATCATGTGTTGTTTGACTATATTTTGTGTTAAATTGGTGGCGTTTTATGTAATATGGTTTGTTTATTGTGCATAAGTGAAATGAATGAAAAATAATATAACGGAGCATGTATTCTGGGGCCTTGAAAATTAAGAAGATAAATATTTACGAAATATTGTATAGAAGATTTGGCGTTTATACCTTTTTATTAACTTAGACATAGAAGAAAACAGGGTAGAGAATACATAAGAACTACTTATATTGACAACTTCCGAATTGGAAGTTTGGACAAATTCCTGCGCCCGTATTGATGGACGAATATTATTACTACTAACCTTTTAGAAAAGCAGCACAAAATAGAGTTTAAAAATGTTTGCGATAGCAACTTACTACGTATAATCAAAAATTGGAATTAAAAATAACGTAGAATAAACTTTTCAACAGGAACACAAAATAAGCCCTGATAATATTTCCGATAGGTTGTTATCATGTTACCATGGCAACGCATATAATACTGACACTTACACGCAGCGGATGCTCTAAAAATAGCCCGATTTTGAGACATTCTTCATTAGTGCTTCGCTCCTATTGGTTTTAACGTAATGATATGTAGCCTATAGTTATCCTCGATAAATGAGCTATCTAACACTAAAAGAAACTTTCAAATCGGACCGGAAGTTCTTGAGATTAGCGCGTTCAACCCAAATAAACAAACAAACTCTTCAGCTTTATAATATTAGTAGAGATACGCGTCGAATTGAGAACCTCCTTCGTTTTTTTCGTCGGTTAAAAACAACTTGAAACAACTCAGTTAAGGTTGAATTTGTGATATCATAAGTTAATTGCATAACTATAACCACGTAGGTATATTGAGTTTTTGCGGCCGGTTTTGGTGATATTTTTGTTTGAGGCTGTGCGTCTTGAGTCTTTATATGCCAATGTATATTATTACCTTTAATTTCCATGTCTAATAAAATATACAAAGTGCAGTTGTGTTTATCTTAATGTATGTATGTAATTACACATCTATGATTGAGAATAAGGCTTATTCATTACTGCGTTCATACATGATTGAAATGGATATGATGTCATTTTTACAGTCGATGTAGTTAGATATTTTTTTACTTATATGATATATTATTTTGTATCATATATCAAAATCAAAATACTCTTTATTCAATTTAGGCCCTGAAAAGGCACTTATGGAGGTCAAAACTATCACCGGTTCGGTATACAACTCAGTCATCGAGAAGAGCCGGCAAGAAACTCGACCTGCTTTATCTTTTCATGATACATTTTTTTTAAAATAAAATTACTACATAGTAAACATATAAGGTTACAATCGTTAAATTCCTTAAGTTTTCGTTTGCGTCATAACTTAATAACACGGGTATGTAATAAATACTGTACAGGACTATGTAGGTTCCGTGCGAAGGGGCCTGTATTTTTTTCCTTTCCCCAGTAACTCGTTAACTCGAGCAATCCACCTTGAGATAAATGCTACAGACCTAATTATTTACAGACATGACATTCATACTACGCATGGTGGGTTTTCAAGTAGTCTTAAACGTACTGTAAAAGACATGACGTCGGTTTTATTTTTAACTGGATTGATTTATACTTTAAAGATTAAAGCATTTGACTTGCTTAGCTTAGGTGCTTTGTGACAGCTTTTCAACTTGAAGGGGATAGCTTATCAACTACTTACCTGCACATTTGAACCTACGTAGATGGACTTAATGTCCTTGGATAATAGCTGCAGCTTAAAAAATATCTCAAATGATAATTGAATATTGAGAACTAAAGTGATACCGATCGCATTTACACGACGCTTAAACTTATAGTTCGACAAATCGGTAATATGCTTAGGGACTTTGTTCTAAAATCTAAAACTATTACTTAAAGCCTGTTATTGGTTTTACTGAGCCTGAAACATGGGACGACCCTTAGACGACAAGACGACGTTCGTGTGAAATCGAAGTGGATCTCTGGTAAATGGTATAGATGAAAATTCTATCGCACAAATTTCGTGTTTTCTTCGTTCACTGTCGGTAGGTTGATGGTATGTAATAGTAAAAAATAAGAAATTAAAAAATTAAGAAACAGTAGTTACTACTTCATGGGGTTCATTTGATTTATGAATAAATGTAGCCAAAGGTACATACGATTAATTTATACATTTTCAATCTTCTTTAACAGCACTTTCGTTGAAACAAATATGTAGAATGCAGAAAGGTGTTAAAAAATATTAAAATTTCACTTCTCTTTTCTGTTTAACTCTGTGTACCATTTTCCGTGTCTAGAAAGCTATTTGTTTCTGCGTAGATTAGTATAAGTGTAGTGAACGCGGGTCGCACCTGCGTCCGTTGGTCCTTACGTGCTGTGCCCCGTAAATAAGCTTCAATGTTTTATGCTCAACTTACAGAATTGTTTTTTTTTTCAAGGCGGCTTAATATGACTGTTGCTATATATATCAGCTAACTTTTTATATATTCGTTAAAAGTGATGGATTTTTGTGGCCTCGAAAAGATTCCGTATCTCTTAAAGTCAAAAGGATAACCCAAAGTATAAACAACTACCTATATATCGAATTTAATGTATTCTATCATATTTAAAGTCGTTTCTTATAGTTTGAAATAATAGTATTTGACTTTTGTAATTTTTTTTAACTTTAATAAACTGAATTGAAGTGACAAACTTTAACTTAAATTATTGTATTATTATCGGCCCTTGATAAGTGTGCTAAATTTCAATTTAATGCGATGTTTTGAAATGAGTGAAAATTCCGTTACATACGTATGTAGGTGCTGTATATGTGGATACAGATAAAGCTAATAAAATATTTTAAAAATAAAGAAAATAAGTTAATAAATAAAGGAGAAGAACGTACGAAGAAAGGTTCTATCTTCGTTTATTTATATGTAGATTATGTAATTATCCTATAGTTGTTAACATTTATTTTTATACATTAATTTATTATGACATTTCAGTTACTATGTAAATATTAATAATTTACAGTTATTAACTTTTGATACTCTAATGTAATATGATATCTATATAGTTTTTCTAGTGTAACAAACAGATAAAAGTTACCAACATCATAACAAAAAGATTTGAAACAAAGAGATAAGTTATAGTTACGTGCGCAAATCAAAGTCAAAGAAGAACAGCTTCCATTCTCTATAGTAAATCACACGGAAACGTATATCATTCGGGGACGTTTCAATCGAGAACATTCCCATTAGCCGAGTTTCAAGCGTGTCAGTCGTGCTGAATGAAAACTTGAGCGTAGTTTCAGATTTATTGCCAGAAGTTGAATTCGCTCGCCAGCTTCGCACACTCAACTGCAAGAATATATTAGGTTTTGGATGAGGCATTTCTAATATATTTATTAATTGCTTACCTATCTTTTACAATCGTAGCACGTGTCCGGTTTACCTTACAAGTTGCTTTAAAATATTTTAAAGTTAATTTGAGATAGTTGACACATACGAATTCGGTATAGCAAAATAAAAACTAAAAATAAAAATACTTATAGTATCCGATTTTTGATTTGGCACGTCGGAGAGAAGACTGAGATGGTTAAACTCTGTTTTGTATAGCATTGTCTTTGTCTATCGCAGTTATTGCGCTGTAAGATAGAGAGAACGCTTTACAAAGCCGAAGTAAGCTGATGTTAGCTGGACGTCTCACTCGTTTCCTCGACGTAATTAATCAAATGAGGGATATTGTATGATATTTGAATTAATTTTAGAGTATGTTTTACTCGTTTCATTGTCATTTTGACATTATTACTTAACCATATTAGCTGTTTTCCACATTGTAAGTTCCCTTAGTTAAATTTTATCATCAGTCTGTAATGCCTATGGAAAAGTACAATAATTTATAGCTTTAATAATAGACTGAAAATATAATCGATTCAGTAGTTTCCTAGATTATCTCCTATAAACTTCAGACACTTCAATTTTATTTAAATGTGTAGATTCAAGATAGATGGTATATTTATCGAATTCATTACGAAAGTTGGTATCCCTTAATGAATTTTCATAAAGAATCTATTTTAGCATAGCTTTTTATTGAGTAGCGCCGTGCTACTAGTTTGATTATTTTTATCTTTTACTAGCAGGCCTGGCAGACGTTGTCCCACCATGATTAAAAAAAAGATATTTAATAAATTATGATTCAACCAAACATTCCTTATGAATCCTTTAGCTGTTGATAAAACCTGCATGAAAATCCGTTCAGTAGTTTTTGAGTTTATCACGAACAGACAGACAGACAGACGCGGCATGAGACTTTGTTTTATACTATGTAATGATATTGCAAATAAAGGAGGAAGAAGTAACACCATTATAAATATATTCTCTTTTTTATAATAAGTACGAAAAGGGAGAATTCAGACATTGTTAAAATATTACCGTGTCCAAAAAAAAGATGTGCTCATAAAAATTACCACAGTGAAGAGCGTAAACGAAGGGCAACCAACGTACGTAAGTTGCTAATTACTTGATCAACATTCCACTCCTCGTAGACATGGCCCTTTGTAGGCGCTTCAACACCAGCTTTGAGTCTTCGCTAATTGTCTTGTAATTGTATGCCATTAATTATTATTATATCATGTTTAGGATTTTCGCTAAATTATCTTCGTTAAGCTCGCGTAAGCTGATCCGTTAAAGACGGAACAATTGTCAGACGTACATTTATGTGTGGGAATTGTACAGATTCAGATCTCAAGTTTAATTAATTTTCCATCAAAATTAACAATGTCAGAGCATTTTAGCCTCAGTTGTACAATTTTTACTAACTGAAGGAAAATAGCGTCAAGATTCAGTCAAACATATTAAAGATTTTGTAGTTTGACGATTGGCGTGAATATTTTTGTAGAAACAGTCCAAGCAGTTGAGCCATCCTTGCACTCTTGAGCTTTGTGCCAAGCAGCGAAGTGCTTTAAGCACTCGCCTTAGTCGTCCGGTGATGCTGTGAAGGCCAATGGAATTATAACAAAACAGCTGTAGATACGTTACTTACATGATATTTTGACAAAACAAATAGCACAATAACGCATACATATGTAAAGTAATATTGTAACGCCACACTGTCTTAGATAAAATGTGGAAGCGAGATGGCATATTCTAAAAATCGGCGGTGAGAAATAAATAGATATATGTTTAGACACGGGCGGATTGACAGGGCAACCGTCAAAAATACACTAATTAGCAAAGTTTTAACAAGGCGCTGTCGAAGCGCTTATGACGTATCTACAGCTGTTTAGTTATAATATCATTGATCAGTTCGAAAAAAAAAAACGTTTTTGAATTAAAACTCGTGGAATAACAATTATAGAAATAGTCTGAGACGGACGAACAACATAATAATTTTATTGAAAAATACGAAC
Organism: Antheraea mylitta; assembly: GCA_014332785.1. Taxonomy (NCBI): domain Eukaryota; kingdom Metazoa; phylum Arthropoda; class Insecta; order Lepidoptera; family Saturniidae; genus Antheraea; species Antheraea mylitta. Next base: position 1,538,221 of record JACEII010000026.1, on the reverse strand, counting down.
AATATGGCTTTAACAAGAAATTGTGTGTCAATGTTGACTCTGATAATTAAATTTGGAACGCTCACAACAGACAGTCGCACAAGTAAATCTATAAAATCGTAATATATAATTCGAATTGAAATGTCTTTTGCCTCTCCAGTCAAAGCTTTGTAAATGCTCAGCCGATTTTGACGAGACCTTTAAGGTTATATAGAGAACTTGTTAAAGTTATTTACACTTAACGCTTTTGTATAAGGGATTAGCAGTAATGATAAAATTAGACAGAGGTAACTAACTGGCAACGGCTAATTAGGTTTAAAAAGTAATACATTACTAGCTTTTCCCCACAACTTCAGTCGTGTTTTAAAAAAGTAATTCATTACTAGTTTTCGCCCGCGACTTAACTCGCGTTAAATTAGATTCCACCAAACCATCAGTAACAGTCCTCTTTTCCAGAAAGAAAGGGTCAAATACTAGACAAAAAAACTAATATATCCATGTTCTTATTTTTAATATTGAAACATCATTTTCATAAAAATCCATCCGCGACAACCGGCTCGTATATAAAAATCGTGTATGTAAGTAAATACGGTTAGACAATAATAGCTACGATACATATGTATTTACGTATGAGAATAGAGCACTATATTCTGGCTGTACCTGGCCGCGACACTAGCTCCATAAATCGGAGCCACTCGCAACTGTCGTCGAACATCCAATATACGAGAGTTATAGGGCCAGGAAATTAATTCTGTCGACACAAGTAGGGTTACTCGGGTATCGACTAATATGCCCATAAATGATTGTGGTAAAGCGTGGACTTTATAAGTAATTTTTATTCATCGAGTTTTTATATTTAACTTTTTTAATATCTTTACTTTAAAGTATAATTGTGGAAAACAAATTTACAGTCCACTTAACGGTAAGCGGTTATCAAAGCTTAAGGACGCTCGCCACACCAGAAATGTTTGTTATCTGCACGTTGTTGTCTTCTGACTTATTATCTATACTAATATTACAAAGAGGTAAAGTTTGTGAATTTGTGACGTTGTGATGTTGTGATGTTGTAGGGGGTAATCTCAGTAACTACTGATCCGATTTGATAAATTCTTTCAGTGTTATATGGCTCATTTGCGAGGATGGTTATAGGCTATATATCATTACGCTAAGAGCAATAGAAGCTGAGCACCAATGAATAATTTTTAAAAATCAGGGCTTTTTCCGTCTTGAGAGCTTCCGCTGTATATTATCATTAGCCCAAAGTAACTATTCCACGCAAACGAAGTCGCGGGCAAGGGCTAGTAATAAATAACTTACTTAATGGTTTCAAATGCAATATTTGTTACTGTTGTCGAGTTAGGCAAATACATAATTCAGAAGGATACACGATCACCCCCACACACGTGCACGCCTACACGCTTACACATGGAAGTGGAAGGGTTTTATTTTTTTCCCTTATCGAACTGAAAAAACTCTAATTTTCCGATAAAAAATACATAGAGGGGTTGTTGAGGCGTGTATGCTTGGTACACATATGCGTCTCAACAACTCAAATATCTATGAATAGTTAGCTAGGTTAGCTAAAAATAGGTCGCGAGTTTGCATGTAACAGGCAACAGCCAAGCCGAAGTGTGCCGTTCACCCTTGAGCTAGTTGCCCAAATATAATCGGCTGAGTACCTTAAGCGCTCGCCTTAGTAGTTTGGTGAAGCTGTTAAGACCTTGCTAGGTCAATAGCGTAGTCAGTTCGAAAAATAATAATAATAATAATAATTCAGAAAATTAATTATACATTTCAGGACTAATAATAACGACAGTAATTTAATATATCGTGTGTCATAATTGATTAATGCCCATGACCATGAAGGAAGCAATTTTTTGAATAGTTTTTCTTCGACAACCCTTATTTAAAAGGAAATGAGTTATATTTGGATGCTTTTTAGTTTATTTAAAAACTCGTGTTAACTTTTAATAGCATTATATAGGAAGTGTGATCAATAAATTCCATTCTTAGATTTTGTTTTGTTATGCAGTTCATTCTTTTCATTGTTTTTAAAAAACAATACTCATGAACTCGTATAGTCTATTTTATACCTTGTAATGTAAGTGGTGGTGTCAGCTGCCGGAATATACCTAAAAGATAGCACCGTATTGGTGCTAAATATAACTATTCAACTTGAGAGTGGTAGTCCTTCATTTGGATATTAGATTATACCCTAGCAATAAGAAATGAGTTCACTCAAGATGCTTACAAGAATCGCTGCGAAATTAGTATATAATAAATGATCTAGTGTTTTGTCATGAAAAATGAGACTAATGAATGTAAAATTGTAAATAATTGACCTTCAAAGTACATATTACTTTAAAGTCCTTTTATTAGTTTACTTAAATTAATGAATCTAATTAATAATTTGACATATTTATTATTTCCATAATTTATGGTTACCCGAGTCGCTATGACAAACGAAATTGATTTTTCCCATAAGCCGCTTAGATAGCAGAACCCAACGAAATAATAACTATGTTTTGATGGTCTTTGTGTCGTAATGTATAGAGCTCTTGAGTTATTAGAAAAGGTAGTAACCTCTGTACATACCTTTACTTTATATGTCGAATCAATAATGTATATGCTCATCTACATTTGGAATATACATAAAAGATTCGAGGTAGTCATAAGGTCTGCCAAAAGAAGTGGAAATTCAAAACAATGTAATACCTGTGTTCATAATTAGAAATTGCTAACATTACTCTGGTTTTCACATCTATTGGCAATCTGAGCGAGAATTATACACATTTTAATACAGTTTAATACAGTGTTGATTGATATGCAGTTAACAAATAATTCAAGCATATGATGGGCTGCAAAAGATAAATATAAAATGTCAATATGATATGTGTAGGGACCGCGATACTACACATCGCTAGTTTGACGCAAGCGCAGTACATTGCGACCATGCCGAGGTGTTTGGTGACGCGAACACATCAGTTGTCTCCTACCACTTCAAAAAATGTTCGTTCCCTTTATATTTTTTTTTTTCAAAATATATGTTACGTTGGTGTGATTTATACTAATGTAATAAAATTTAAGAGCTATTTCTTTGTTTTTTTGAATGCCTTAATCTCTAAAATCAGCAAGAAAAGAACTGGAAAATAGAAAATTCGGCTTAAATATATACTAATGTTATAAAGAGGTAAACTTTGTTTGTTTATGACGTTGTAGAGGGTAATCTCAGGAACTACTGGTCCGATTTGAAAAAATCTTTCAGTGTTATATAGCTCATTTATCAAGGATAGTTATACTTATTATATTATCACGCTAAGACCAATAGAAGCGGAGCACCAATGAAGAATGTTTCAAAATCGGAGTATTTTTCCCTTGATAGCTTCCGCTGCGCGTTAACTTTAGCCCAAAGTAACTGTTCCACGCGAACGAAGTCGCGGGTTGAGGCTAGTTTATATATATAAAAAGTGATCGAGTGAGACAGAAGAAAATAATGTCAGAATTCATAGATAGAGAAGATTTGGTCTCCTTTTTTTCAGTACATCTCTTTGAAATCGAGGAGGCTACTAGTTTATATTAAAAATATTTGTAACTTTACAAATTACTTCAATTGTTTTAATTATTCGAATATTTCAAATTTGTTTGAATCCTAAATAGTTCAAATGTACGTCTAATAACTTTCGAATCGAATCTAAACGTTTTAATTTACTGAAATCGCTTGAAATAAATCATCTCCGTTGTTGTGTGAGTTTATTCTTACACTTTTGTATAAAGCTCCACGTTTTTTATACCTTCTTAAAAGGATTTTCAAGGATGCCTTTCATGAGTACGGCGAGTATGTCATCTAACGCTAGGCTTGTGTAAGGACAGGAAAAAACTAGCTCCTTGAGTGCTTTCTAAAGAGCTGTGGTCATTAGCCGAAGTACGGTTTAGCTCTGCGATAAAACTAGGTCCTGTTTGGAACCTATTCCTTAAGTTACTTATATAAGGTGCTATAAATTTTATTTTTTGTTTGCAACGGAATTAACAAAGATTTATATATAGTTATTATTGTATGCTTATTGTAGCAAGGGATTATTATTATGTTACTAGGTGTCGAGTCTCGGTTTCGCCCGTGAGACATCTCGTATCACGAAAAAGAATTATTTTGTATGAAGAATTTATTGTCATTTATGTTTTATTGCACTGGGTTTAAATTTATACTAATGTTATAAAGCGGTAAAGTTTGTGATTTTGTGAACTTGTGACGTTGTAGGAGGTAAGCTTAGGAACTACAGGTCCGATTTGAAAAATTCTTTCAGTGTTATATAGCTCATTTATCGAGGAAGGTTATAAGTTATATATTATCACGATAAGATCAATGGGAGCGGGGCACCAATGAAAAATGTTTCAAAATCGGAGTATTTTCCTTTTCCGAGTTTCCGCTGCGTGTTTGTTAGCCCAAAATAACTATTACACGCGAACGAAATCGCGGGCAGAGGCTAGTAGTATATACTCTTATAGAGTAATAATTCAAACTCATAAATAAAATAAAACAAATACTCACTCACCCATAAAAAATATTTAATAAATTATCTACATAATAATACACAATAATAGTGTCAATTAAATAAAACTACTCGTTAAGACTTTACACGAAAAACTCACTATCTTCAGGTTGTCTATATTTACCCTGTAGCTCCATTAAGTAGGTACTCATAGAGTAATAATTAGAACACATAAATAAAAAAAAAACAAATACTCCACTCATAAAAAATATATCATTAACTATTTATATAATAATACACAATAATAGTCTCAATTAAATAAAAATACTCGCTAAGACTTGAACTAAAAACCCACATTTTTCAGGTTGTCTATATTTACCCTATAGCTCTATTCAGTAGGTACCCAAAAGACTATTTATGTCGACATATGTTCAACTTTACTAAACCACCTTGAACATTTCGATTCATCCTGTTATTTATACCAAATATTTATTTTTTGTTTCATCACAACCGTAAAAGATTTCTTTGAATTTTTCTTTTAGCTTTTCACGTATAACATCAAATAACTCGTGCAGGGTTAAAGAAAAACAAGCGCCATTAGACTTTTAAAGAGCTGGGGTTGTTAGACAAAGTATGATATTTCAGCTGTAAACTTGTCGTTATTTTATAATTCAATGTACTTTTTTAGATGTTCGTATTTTTGTGTATGTTTTATAGGGATATATACATATTGTCACTTGAATAATATTGATGTTTCGTTTTAATGTATTACCGCTTCATCAGTGATATAGCTATAATAGTGAAATCATTATATTGAAAAAACTCATTTTAATTAGAGCTAGAGACCAAATTAACACCGTTTCGAAAGTCTTCGTTTAAGACCTCTTTCACACGAGGTCTCTAAAGTTCAAGAAAGTTATCACTAGTATTTTTTTAAATAATTCTACCAAGTTCAATTATTACAATTATACAATTTTATATCTGTGTGAACTTTTAAATGGCCTTATTAATGTTATTTCTTCTATATTTGTTCCTTTATTAGCTGCAAGATTATTTAAGAGTATTTAGTACCCACGGCTGTATTTTGTGAATATGCATTGTTATAATTACTGTCTTAGCCTCCATGTAGTAAATATTAGCAAGAATGTAGGCCAAATGGTATCTTGAATCCTTCTTATGTCTTTCTGAAAAATAGTGTGTATTTTTTAATATTTAGAATGATTATTAGCGTAGCTTTTTTTTTTTTTTTTTTCGTGGGGAAATCCCTTATGGATACCCACCCTCCCTGGGGAGAGGGTAGATTATGTCCGACTCGCACGGACTAAAACCCCACGGTGTACGTCTTCCGCTGTTGTTGGGGCGGCACGAGATCTCTATAGACTTCATCGTGCCGCCCCAGCGGTGTGGCCCAGCGGCAGAAGTGCCGCCGACGGGCCTCGTCTTGTAAGGAGACAGCCGGGTACACACCGGCCGTCTCCTTCTCGTCTGCCGGACCTGTGCAATGGGAAGGTGAGGCCTCAGCCCCACCCGTCCCTAGGTCCGGCTACGGTGGCGGGAGGAGGCGGTCAAACTGCCGCCTCCTCCTGCCTGTCCTCCTATGGCGGAGACGGCCGCTTAGCGGATCGTTCTCGCGGACCCTCTCCTGCGAGACGACTTCCTCGCAGAAGGAGGCAACTGCGTTCCAGACATCCTCGCTACCGAGCATGGCCGCGACCACGCTCGGCAGCGAGAGGTTCCCTCCTACCGCCGCAGCCAGAATGCGGCGTCGCTCCTCCCACGCAGCACATTCAGAAAGTGTGTGCTGCGCGGTGTCCGGTTCAACGCCGCACTCATGGCATACGGCGGTCGGCTCCCTGCGTGCTATCCGGTACAGGTACCAACCGAAGCACCCGTGCCCGGTCAGCACCTGCACCAGACGGAATGTCAGGGAGCCCCATCGTCGGTTACACCAACCCAGCAGGACCGGGCGGACGGCGTCGATAGTGTATCTGCCGTACTGCGCGTCCGCCAGGTCCTGCTTCCACCTCTCCATCATTTGGCGCCTCTCACTTCGCCTTCTCTCCTCTATTTCCCTGGGAGCTGGAGGCTCCCCTGACCGCTTTTTAGCAGCCGTATATTCATAAACGGCGGCCAGCACTTGCGCCTCCAGCTCCCATGGAAGGAATCCAGCCAGAACCATGGCCGCCGCCGAGGACACCGTTCGGTACCCTCTTATCGCCCTCAACGCCACGGTGCACTGCGCATTTCGCAACGCGCGGATATTGGTGGCGCTGAGAGCGTCTACCCACAACGGTGCCCCGTAGGAGGCCATGGATTGGATGACCCCCATGTAGAGGCGGCGGCAGGCGGCACCCGGCCCCCCGGTGTTGGGGAGGAGTCGTCTGAGGGCCCCTGCCGTCCCCACTATCCGTGGTCCGAGCCCCTTAAAGTGGGGCTCGAACCGTCAGCGTCCGTCCAGGGTGAGGCCCAGGTATTTCATATGGGTCCCCACCCTGACACGGAAGCCCTCTACACAGATGTCCAAGGACACCGCCAATATTCTTTCGCCCTCAGAGGTCGCCTCCATGGAGACCTTTTTTAGGAGGGTCAGGGCGTTCAGCGTGGAACGCCCCGACCGGAAGCCGAACTGCGCGTCGGACAGGTTCGGCCCCACTTCCTCTAGGTGCCGGACGACCCGAGAGGCAACGATCCTTTCGAGCGCCTTCCCGGTGTCGTCTAGCAACACGAGGGGCCGGTACGCGGACGCGCAGTCCGGAGGACGGCCCTCCTTCGCCATCAGGCACAGCCGCCCCGTCTTCCAGGGCCTCGGGAACTGCCCGACCGCCAGACAGCGACTGAACAGCTCCCGAAGCCACTCTCCGAGATGGTCCAGAGCAATGGCTAGCACCCGGCCCGGGACCCCGTCAGGGCCGGGTGCGTTGCGTCTCGCAGTGCGGAAGCGCTCAATCACCCTCCCCATCTTCCCCTTCGTAATAGGGGGAGGGTCAATCAGCGCCTCCTCCACTGCTTGAGGAGGAGGCATGGGAGGAGGGAAGAGCTCCGGAGGGTCGGGGAACAATGCTCCCACGACCCTCTCAACCACTTCCGATTATTAGCGTAGCTGCATTAACTTAAACCAACAGGATTGAATAAACACAACTACAAATAGTTGGCAAATGAGTCTCTAATATCAATAATATATTATCTACTTTTCTGGAACAATAAATGCTATCAATGCAAAAATACATGTGCATTTTGTTTATATAATTTAATCAGTTACCAATTTTAAATTACTGAGGAATAAATCGAAATGTAGTGTTACTCAATAAAAGTTCAGTGATATACGTAAATTAAAAAGCACTTAAAGTTATTTTTCTCTTTATTTCCAATGTTAGTAAAATGGAGAATACGGTTTCTAATATTATCTGATTTAAATGATAGTGCATTAACATTAACTTTGTATAGAAAGACAAATAAGTTTCAATTGAATTTGAATCAAATTTGTACTAGTTTATTTGCCGATGGTAACGATACGCTGTGACATGACTTGGGCGGGACTGTGAAGCAGGTACCTTACTCTAATTTTGAGTATAGAGGTGGTATATAACCTCATTTACTTAAGTGTATGTACTAAATACAATACATTACTTACATGCTTCATTAAGATACTTCAGAGATACGAGGTCAAAATTTTAATATGAGATATCTTTATATATTTTTTTTTCTGTACGTGTGTATGTATGGCGCTGCGGTTGGCTTTTAGGACTTTTTTAAATTATCAAAGCAGGACAACGTTCGCAGGGACTGCTAGTAATCTAAAGATTTAAGACTTGTTTATTGAACATGCTAATATATCAATCAGATTTGAAATCTTCTTTTTCTATTTTGTAGTCTACTAATGAACGCTGTAGGCAGATGTTGTCCTGCTCTGGGTCTTAAATAAAAACAGTTGCTCATAGAAAATGAAAATAATGTGTTTAATTATTTAATTGTAATTTCAGAGACGCATTACAACAAAACGTGGTAAACTATAAATTACGATTTATTACAAAAATTACTTAATGTTAATTTAAAAAATGAGTAACATTATCATTATCATGTTTTTTTTTTGTAAAAGTCCAGAAAATGTATAGTTTTTTTTATATAACAGGAGGCAAACGAGCAGGTGGATCATCTGATGTTAAGTGATCACCGTCCTCCATAGACAATTGCAACACCACGGGAGTCGCAGGTGCGTTGCCAGCCTGTGTTGGGAGAGGAAGGGAAGAAGAGAGGGAGTAGGTGAGGAGAGGTGAGCCTCCGGCTCTCTCACTGACCAAACGTAATGCAACAATGCAAGTACTGTTACTTCACGTTGATTTTCTGTCGGTCGGGTGGCCCTACCCCGGGCTAACCGACCCATTCGAGTTGTAGTTGATGGCCACACCTCTGATGCTTTGGCAATAAATACTGGTGTCCCACAAGGCTCTGTGCTTTCTCCTACACTTTTCGTCCAGCGTAGCAATGATCTATTGAATATTCCTAATATTCATTGCTATACAGACGACAGCACAGGAGATACCGTATAATCGGGTCGAGCAAATATTTCTCAGATGCTTGTATAACCTAGTTACCATATAAGCTGTAAGACAGAAATGATCTCAAGCTAGAATGTAATACATATAGTTGGAACGAGACGGATCGGGAGATATCGGAGGTCGAGAGGAGAGGAGGAGCGTTACCGGAAAGGACCGAACTGTGAATGTCATTACCACAGAATGCTATGCTATGCCACGCGTTATCTACGCATTAACCCTGCTTTAACGGATTTTGTGCAGTTTATCTTACTGTGTTGACAGTAATTGAGGATTGAAAAGTTAAACGCGAGTGAAACCTCAAGTCGTTGCTAGTAGATGATATTATTAAAAGTTTAACTGTTTATATCTTTCAGTTAAAACGAAATGAATCGGGCACTTAATTTCAGGGCTAATTAATTTTTATTCTACTTAGTGATGAAAGTCGTTTTAAGACTTTGAAATTTGTTAGTCCAATAAAGTTTTCTTCTCTAGTGACTTTGCGACACTTCTGCTCGCAAAACACTTGATTAAGTAAGCCTCATCTTATTATTCCTTTTTGGTTTGAAATGTATGTTTATTGATTCACACTAAAACAAAAAATTAGCAATTTTATAATACTCAAAGATATTATTATTGTTAGTAACCTGTTAGTAATTGACCGCAGTTAAAACTGATCTCGTATTTGATGGAGCTTTAAGGACTGTATTACTGCTTAACATTTGTGTTGCAACTACAACTATGAGTTTTTGGCGGGATCTTAGTTTGTCATGTAGTGGATTTTATATTTTATTCATAATCTTGCGTTATTTGGCTCTATATTGGGTAAATTTGGTGGTGTTTTATGTAATATAGTTAGTTTACTGTGCATAAGTGAAGTAAATGGCAAATAATACCACGGAGCATGAAATTCTGAGATGCCACAAAAACTTCCTGGAATGTTCTAACAAGGGATCCACCATCTTGTTAGAATAGTTATTCACACGATGCCTAATATTGAAATGATCGCTCGACGCTTGTAATAATAGTGACTGCGTGACAATGGCAGTAATAATTTAAAAATTTTATTGCCAAATTAAAGTTTAAAAAAAAACTATAATAACTTTGAACTACATGTTTATTATGTTAATTAAATTAATAAAAAAATTAGTAAAGTGCTCTATGTTAAATTTAAATGAGATTAAAATGTCTGTTTTATGTTAAGGCTAATCTCTGAAACTACTGAACTGATTGTGATTAGACTGTTACCAACAAGTAGAGAACGTTCTGAGCACTATCTAAACTATATATAATTGCGCATGTCAATTGGGGTGAGCATTAATGATAAAATTATACCTCAATTATCATTAGTTACTATGAAATATTAACAATGAAGTTGTAAGCACAAGCTAGTTATACTTAATAAACAAAATGCTCTTTATGTACTTTGTCTTAACAGAAAGAATTCCCCAGATACAATCTGACATTACGTCCTCCAAATGGCATGTCGCCCAAACAAACTAGTAGGGAAGGCACATTGAATGGGAGGGAAATATCAATCGCTCCAAATTGCGCTCTCTGGCGGGAGGACCTTGAATGCCAAACTCAACTTGCCTAATGACGCATTACTTTGATTCACTGGTTACCTATCTATAGAAATTGTCTGTTTTCTCGACCGCTTATTTTTAACTGTATCGTGTTGGTATTAAAGTTTAAATTTACATGTATGTGGGATGGAATTAAAGCGTTTTCGGAATCTCCCGCTGTCATAAGCAGGTTATCGACAACTCGGTAACTATTCATTCTTATCGGAATGTCAAATCCAATTGCGAACATTCCGCCGGTTTGATGACAAAGCGCCACATCCAGAGCTTTTCTGTTGACTTGTCATCGACGGAAGCACTTAAAAGTTATTTACTTACATCTTCAAGACTATGTTTTTGCATATTTTTGCTTGAAATTTTCTTTTACAGAATCTTCTTTTCTTTTGCTGGAAGTTTCTTTTACAGTGTTCTACTTATTCATAGCGTGGAAAAAATAACTATTGAAAATCTTGTAACGAATAATATGGTCATTTTTTTAATTTGGCTCAATAAGCCATTAATATTATATACAAAAAAGTAAAAGCTATACTGAAAAACATAGACTTTTTTGTAGAAAATTAAATTTCCTACAAATGTCTCACTAACGTTTTTTCCTGTAAGTTTAGCCATTAATAAAGTAATAAAGTATTAAAATAAACATTAAAATTATATGTAAATCGATGAAGTTTTGGGATGATTTTTGGATGATCTATTATTAGCTTAATCCAATATGTTGTTCCATAGCATTCGTATAAAAACAAAAAAGAAACGAGTAGCTCCTTTTATTTTAAATCAAATACATATATAGCTAAGGGTTGACTTTATTGTATACAGTATGTAGCGTAATAACATGAATCGACGCGTGTTTAAAACGAGTTTTCACCGCTTACAAGTAAACTGTTAGTGCCTTGTACCGTGAAGATAAAATTCTTTAGAGCCAGCCGTTACTTCACAACCTATCCTTATTGCGTTTTCGTACTTTGTAACCGGTGGTAATATTTACTTGTAGAAGTTATTATTATAGAGGAAATATTTTTTTTCCTGCTATTTCGATTACTACGGCTTGGAACTTTTATAAAATTCATGTATCGTAGGTTTGATTTATTTATTAATTTGACTTTTTTAGCCAACGTTCTTGTATATGTTAGTGATTAATATCTATAGGTTATGAGATATATTTATTGATTAATACTTTAGTAGATGTTTTATTGGATTCTAATAAGCTTGTGCGAGGGTGTCATTATTTTTATTTTATGTTAACTCACGTCCCCAGTCTAAGAAAACAAAATAGTGTATAGGGGAAAGTGGGGGAATTGGGAAAACTTAAATTCAAAGGCTAAAAAATATTAGAAAAAGGTTATAAACTAAATCAAATTTTATTGCTACATAAACTTTAGTTATCTATGTACTTAGTAGTCATAAAACGTTGTTTAAAATTTTTCGTTTTAATAAAAATATAAACGAAAACAAAAAACATTGCCGTTCCTGTTTGCCCGATACCCTATGGAGTAATTGAGATCATCCCGTGGGGGAAAAGGGAATGGTATGAGGTAATCAAGAAAGACGTTTGATCGATCTTTCTTACGTAATTACAAGGCATCTGAAATAATTTATAAAGTTTAAATATTTTTACACAATCAACCAGCAGTTCTATGGGTAATTAGGAGGGTAAGGGGTAATTGGGAACGTTCCAAATTATCTAACTAATACCGTTCCCAATTACCCGAATCAGTCAATATACATAAAAATGGCCGCCACTTTCAAAAGCATTTTTCATTAAATTCAATCTATGTTACATTTGAAAACAGATACTGCGTGTATGATATGAGCAAAAACATAATACCTTTGAACTCAAGAATATGATACTTACATGCGTTATAACTGATGACAAAAATTATATCGAAAATACAAAAATAATTGTTCGACTTACAGTGACAAAACTAGTGCGTCCTTTCAATCCTACTTTCGCATACGCTATGAATGGCTCTCCATTCAGCCGTAGAATAGGTTCGCGACAGTGTAGTACGGGGAGATGTACTATTTATCTAACTGTTCCCATTTACCCGTCGCTCTCAATTACCCCACTCTCCCCTACTTTGAAAAATAATAGTGACCATGTACTAGACATTCTATACGAAATTATGAAACCAGAAAAGCTTAACCTATTTTAAATTTTGTTTAAGCTTTGAGGGAATATCCACAGAGCCGTGAAGAATATCTGTGGTAACAATATTTCTTTAATTTTTATTTGTGATTCCAACTGGAATTAAACTGGTGTGATTTTTAGATAACTAGCATACACCTGCGAGTTCTTCTCCATTTATATTTAATACTATATTATATTAATATATAATACTATACTATATAATACTATATTATAACCTATATATTCTTCTAATTTATACGCCGTATTACTGTAAAGCTACGTTAATATCAGTTAAAATGTTTTTATGTGAAAGACTATTTTTTATTTCATGTTTATAACATAAAAAAGATCCTTATTTATTAGTAACAATCATTCGCAACTTTTTCCGCGTTAAATTGCAATATAAAATTTAACAAGCTAGCTGTCTTTTACAGTAAAATTAACAAGATGAAATAGTCTCCATAAAAACAAGATCTTAAGTCCACTTCCAACATTCAGAGTGATTTTGTAAACCGCATTTTTTTTTTATTATATCAAAGGAGGCAAACGAACTGGTGGGTCACGTGATGTTAAGTGATCACCACCGTCCATAGACACTAGCGACATCAGGGACGTTGCAAGTGTGTTGCCAGCCTGTATATAGGAGAAGGGGGAGGGGAAGGAAAGGGAAAGAAGGAAAGAGGAAAGGACGTGGGCCTCCGGCTCTCTCACTGACCGAACGAAACACAACAATGCAAGCACTGTTGTGTTGAGAGGGGTGGTACTACCCCGGAGGAGCCGACCCATTCATGCTGAAACCAAAAATAGCTTCAGCGGGGCTCTACCACCTACGAAATTTGGAGTTATACAGATTAAACATATGTACAGTAGTAAAAGTACTTCTCTCTTATATGACCAGCATAACCTGACTAAACATAGTTTCAAACTTTGCACAATATATTCAAAGTATGCAAAATATTTCATACAAACATTAAGCTAGCGACGTTCTGCTTGAGACATTCCTCTGCAAGGTGAGGTCTGAAACCGACAAACATCATCAAAGGGCTCCGTCTAACAGTTTGTCGTCCCTTGATTGGGCACGTACTCGGAGCACACCTGTGTCACTCTCCGCTAAGTGAGGACCCCAAACAAACTATAGACGTGGTATAACTTACAAGAAATCTACATTATTTACATTTATTTATATACAACAATTTTTTTTCATCGCTCGCTTTAATATAGATCTAACTAATCGCATTTTTTATATTATAGAGATCAAACGAACAGGTAGATCACCTGATGGTAAGTGATCACCACCGTCCGTAGACACCAACAACACGAGTGGAATTGCAAGTATGTCGCTAGCCTTTAAAAAGAGTGGAGAAGGGTGGGGAGAGGGGATAGGGCAAGAGTGTAAGGAAGGCGGGCTTCCGGCGCTCTCAATGACCGAACGAAATGCAACAATGTAAGCACTGTTGCTTCGGTGTTTCTTTGAAAGGGTGATACTACCAGTTATAGCTTCAGCGTGGCTCTACCACCTATCAACCTACCACCTAATTAATACAGTTCAATTCTATACCTACCCCTGATAACCGTCTATGTAAAATAAATTGAATAATATTTTTTTTAATGAAAATCGTAGCAAACAAACTAAGTCACATCTGTCGTCCTCATTATGATCATCAGCCTATAAAATACCCACTGCAGGAAGTAAGTACAAGGAAGGCAGGTATGGGCCAGTCGACGGCGCATTGGCGATTTCTAA